>CM053609.1:120200208-120245547 GCA_028646535.1 Procyon lotor | reverse complement strand
ACAAAAACCAGAATCCAACGGACCATTGAGCAGGAAAGGGACTCAGTGGGGGGACGGCGGGTATCTCACAGAATCTGGGGGAGTCTGGAGAACGAGGCTTAGAAAAGGAGGAGGAACCTAAAGTTGAGGGGATTTTATTTTTTAAACCCCACATCTGAAGTCCGAGCTGAGGAGTGACAGGGCTGTGGGCCCTGCCACGGGGCTGCCGTGACCACCAGTGCGGGACCCACTGCGACCACCGAGACACCGAGCCCACCCGGCCTCCCGACCGACCCCTGTCTCCCGCCCGCTCGCCCCCCACCAGCTCACCGAGTGGGGGCTCGTGTGGACTGTGGCCCCGAGGCCTGGGGGCCACTCACGGGCCCTCCCCTCCCGTCACGCTCGCGGAGCCCCAAGCAAATCCAAGTCCCCGATCTGCCGCCCTGCAGTCTCCCCGGGGCCCAGGCCTTGCCCCGCGGGGCTGACCAGAACCCACTCTTGGGGTTCTACTGGGCCAATCAAGCCCTAGCTCGGGCATCGCAAGGACCTCCACTCACGGACCCTGGGAACGGCCCCAGGTCCTGTCTCTGCCCCTGTGCCCTGCCCTGACCTTCCCGCGTGGCTCCTGGACGCTTGGGGCCCTTCCTCCAGGACCCGGCGTCTAGACGTGTCCACTTCATGGCTCGTGGCCTGTTGGCGAAGGCGGCCCGTCGTCCCGCACCCGAGCCCCACCGGGCGGGTGTTAATGGACAAAGTGATGGCAGGGATTCCTCCCAAACAGGTGGAACGTGGGGGCCACGGTCGGGACGTGCCGACCCCTGGCAAGGAGGGAGGATCCCCACGGCTGTCTGACGCATCTCGCCAATGGAGTCTGTGTGGAACCTTCCATGGCTCCCAGATGCACCGAGGACCCTCCTGGGCAGGCTGGGACGGAGGGGCACCCTCCCTGCACCCACCTGTCTTCTGGAAGAAGGACACAGCTTTTGCTGGGTGCCGGAGACAGAGAGGGGGCAGGGCCTGCTGCCCCTCCGCGGTCTCCCCCTCTTGCAGCTGAGGGCGGCCACTCTCATGGCCCAGCGGGGGGTGGGGGGGTTGGGCATCCGAGAGACGGGGGTTGGGGGAGGTGATGGTACCCGACCCATGTCCCCGTCCGACATGCTTGTCCCCAGCAGGAAGTGCAGGGCTGCGGCTGGGGCTCAAGGGTCATCCTGGCATCCAGGACACCAGCGGGCTCTGACCTCTCCCCCCAGCGTTCCCGCCCCCACCCCCGGGCACCCTGGCCCCGGGTCCCCCCTCCACGTGGCTGTCTGCCTCCACCGTGTCCCCAGGAGTCGGGGAGCCTCAGCACCTGCTTCACACTGAGGTTCCCGGGTCCTTACGACCAGCGCCCAGGGCTGCCCGGCGTAGGGGACCCTAGCGCCTGGCTCAGACTGACTCCTCCCCAGCGGAAACAGGCCCTCCGGTTGCCAGGGAGCTGCAGGCAGTGTGGATGGGGCCGCGGGGATTCCAGAACCCTGCTCGCCGCGTCCTGGCTACTTGGTCATGATCTCCCAGGGGGAGGCAGGAGACTCCTCTCCGCAGAGCACTGGGGGCTGAGCAGCAGGGAGCCCCACGGTCCAGGAGGGCAGCCAGCAGCCCTGGGCGGAGGGTGGCCTGGGAGGCCTGGGGAGGGAGCCGGCTGGCTGGGGTTTACCAGGGAACCTCGGCCAGGATGGAACCCCCGTCTTCCAGGCCCCAGGGGTCAATGACGGCATTTTGTTGAGTTTTGCCCAGTGTGGTGGGTCAGGGTGCTGCTTCTGAAGGCGGGCCCGCCTCCCTGCCTCCCTCACAGGCTGGGTGTCCCAGAGCCGCCCGTGGGGGCGAGCCCAGCAGTGTTCAGGGTGCTGGGGAGCGAGGCAGGGAAGGCTTGTGCAGGGTCAGCTGGCGGCTGGGGCCAGGCTCCCAGGGGCTCAGCGCTGCCCCCCTGGGAGGGCCGGGTGCTGGCCTATCTCTCCTGCTTCAGGACTACCCGGCTGCTCCAGGGAGGTCCCTCCACGTCTGGAAGGGGCTGTGCCTACCGCGGTGAGCGGGCAATGTCTCTGGGTGGGGCGGTGAGCCCGGGTCTGCTGGGGGTCTGCTGGGGGTGCACACAGGCGACCAGGGGCTCCACCTCCCCCGCCACCGCGCGTCCCAGTGTCCTGGCCTGGGTGAGCTGCACCCCTGTGACCGGAGGGCAGGCGGGAGGCCCGGGGCCCACACCTGGAGGCTCTGCCCTGCCGGGCGCTGGCTCTGACGGAGAGCTGTCAGGCGGGGGTCTGTCTGCTTTGGGTCTTTGTTCCCGGAGCCTCCTTTCTGTTTCAACCACGTTTTTTGCTCCACCGGGAACTTCGCAGCACGAGTGTTCCCAGGGCCTGTGCCTCCAGCCCTGCGCTCCCGATGCTGTCACAGAACCTCAGGCCACTGGAGGGGAGATTACGAGCTGCCCGGCCTGCCGCCCAAGCCTTGTCCCCAACTGCTCTCTCCGTCCCTGGTGTCGGCGACAGCCCCCGGGCGGGCTCCTGCTCCAGCTGGGCGTCCCAGCCCCCGGGTCGTGCTCTGGCATCGAGGTGCGCGCCAGCCCCGCCTGCGGCAGCTTCCCGATGATGAGTCAGAATAAATTAGCTAACGAGGGAGAACATGCTCGGGAACCATCTGGAACAAGGCAGGTTGTCATCAGAAGAGCCAAGTTGGTTCCAAAGCCACACTTACTGCTTCAGACTCATCCCTCTCCCCCTCCCACCACCTGAGTGTTAGGGCTCAGAGCCCCCCCACCAGCCACGGCCGTGCTCCTACGGTCCCAGAGAGGGCTCAAGGGGGGGCCCTGAGACCCTCCCATCTCAATGTCAAGGGGAGAGTCGCACAGCAGGGTGTGGGCCTGTGGGGCGGGGGCAGAGGGGTGTGGGAGCCTCCCCCTGGGCTGGCTGAGAGGGAGGGGTGGCCACCCGGCCAGGGGAGCAGAGGGACCTGAGCCTCCAGACCCGAGCGCTCATGAACACACACACACACACACACACACACACACATGTGCACACACTCCGTCACATGCACACACATGCACACTCTCACATGCATACACACGTGCACACACATGCTCACATGCCCATACGTGAATACACACTCACAGCGCAATGCACACTCATACATGTGCACACACGCACACGTATGCACACACAATGCATGTAATGCTCACATGCGCGATACACACACACTCACAATGTAATGCACACCCATGCATGAGCCACACACGCACAGGCTCGCATGCTCATACATGCAGCACACATGTGCACACTCAGTGCACACACACACGCATAAATGTGCACACGTGCATATGTGTGCACACTCACATGTGCACGTGCTCACACACGTCTCTCACACATGCTCTCTCTTACAGACACACACACACCCACACCCCTTCGGCACAAGCCGGGTGTGTGGTGCTTAAACACGGAGCAGTGGACTCGGAGCCAGATGGAGCAGCTACCGTGAGGCTGGGGCGCGGCAGAAATACTCCAGAATCTGCATCTCAAATATCCAGCTCCCACCACTGACGTCACATGTGAGAGAAACCCGCTTAGGATCCTGGCTGCACACTCCCGTCGTGATCTCAGTGACGTCTCGGTTTCTTCCAGCTCCTGTCCCGTTTGACTGGGGCCGACAGCAGGTGCACGTGCCTCCAGAGCCGTGACGGGGCTCCAACCCGCGATGGAGGGGAGCTCGCGGGGGCCAGGACCTCAGGTCGTTATGTGACCTCCTGCACCAGGGTCGTCCTCGTGGGCAGCAGGGCGATGAGCTGCTGAAGGAGGGACTGAGAGGGACAGGGATGGAGGGACAGCGGGACGTGCGGCTTAGCTGCAAGAGGCCTGTGGGAAGGAAGCAGAAGCTCTGCCTGACCCCAGGGAAGGGGCTGGGTGGGTCCTGGGGAGGACGTGTAAGGCACTCCACTTTCGGAGCTCCAAGCTCCTTCCACCTCCCAGACCTTAGTGGGCTCAGCCGCCAGCACGGGCTCTGGAAGGAGGGTTTGTAAAAACAAGGTAAAGAGTTGTAGTTCTGCCTTGGGTTCACCTTGACTTGGGGAGGGAGAGCGGTATTGGGGGCTGTGGAAGAACTGGGGTCAGGGGTCTTGGGCCAGAGGGACCGGGAGGATGGGACGCCCAGGGATTTGCAGAGCGGTGAGGGAGGCACCCAGCTGACTTCTTCTATTGTTTAAGATTTCCTTTATTTATTTTACAGGGAGATTGAGCACGAGTGAGCACAAGCAGGCGGAGGGGCAGAAGGAGAGGGAGAGACAGAAGCTCAAGTGGACTCGACGCTGAGCAGGGAGCCCGAGGCAGGGCTTGATCCCAGGACCCTGAGAACATGACTTGAGCCCAAACCAAGAGTTGGACACTTAAGCGGCTGAGCCCCCAGGGCCCCACCCACCTGGCGTCTAATGGGGCGTGGAGCTCGTGCAGAGCCTTGGGCTAACGAAATTGCACACAGTGGTGGGGCTCGTTGGTGTCTGGCTACATTCCCATCCACACTCTTGCTATATTCTCACCACAGTGCCGTTGCAGCTGTGGGTATGTATTCGTGACTGCTTTAGCACAGGCATTCATGTTGGCCAAAGCTCACTGAGTTGCAGAACACGCTCACCCCCTCTTGGCAAATCTGTGCAAGGCCTGGCTGTTTGGGTCAAGTGCCTGCAGCTACCAACCCTGGAAGAATGAAACCAAACACGATTTGTATAACTTGGGCCTTGGGGTTAACATTTTCAGGACTTCATGTTTACACTTTAGTTATTAATTTACTTTGTTATTTCTTACAGTTTTTGCTTTATAGATTTTGATGATAAGTTATTTGCTGCTTAAAGATTAATCACTGTCATGCTTTCATGGGGTCTTGAATTTTTCCTCAGACCAAAGTACTGATTGTCTTTTTTGGCCTTACCTGATATTCATTTTACTGACCCTTTTTCTTATTTGTGCAACATGTCTTTGCTCTCCTTTCCTTTCTAACATTCAAGTATTTTATTTTAGGTGTACCTTGGGCAAAGAGTGCATATTTGGATTGTTTTATTTAGAGTATTGTCAAAATAGACATGTTTGTTGATACATCTGTTATTTACGCTCTGTTTTCCTTGCTCTTTCTCTGTCTTTGGCTTTGTGAGCTGTTTACTATTTTATTTTCTCTAGTGTTTTGGAAGATCTCATTCTTATTTGTATTCGCTTAAGTGATAAGTTCTAAGTTTAAGATGTGTTTTTAAAACAGCTTTATTGAGATATGATTGACACACAATTAGCTGCACATATTTAAAGTGCACAGTTTAATAGGTTTTGACATATATATGTTTATGAAACCATCATTACAATCAAGAAGATGAGCAAATCAATCACCAAATTATCTTTGTGTCCTTTTGTAATACTGTTCTCCTTCCTGCTTCTTTCCTCCCTCCTCTCTCCCCAGGAAAACTCTGATCTGCTTTCTGTCACTGCAGATTAGTTTTTATGTTCCTAATTTTATATAAATGGAATCATACCATATATACTCTTCATGTCTGGTTTCTTTCACTCCTAAGAATTATTTTGAGATCCCTCCCTGTTGTAACATCTATCAACCATTCTTTTTTTTTTTTTTTTTTTTAAGATTTTATTTATTTATTTGTTTGGGAGAGAGAGAGAGAGAGCACAAGACAGGGGAGGGTCGGAGGGAGAGGCAGACTCACTGCTGAGCAGGGAGCCCAATGCGGGACTTGATCCTGGGACTCCGGGATCATGACCGGAGCCAAAAGCAGTCACTTAAGCAACTGAGCCACTCAGGCGCCCCAGTTCACTCCTTTTTATTGCTGACCAGCATTCCATTGTGTGGATAAAGGAACAAGCTATCTTTTCATCTGTTGGCGGACATTTTAGTTATTTCCAGCTTTGGACTATGACAAGTGTGCTGACATAAACATAAATGGGCAGGCACTTGTACAGACAAGAGGCTTCTTTTCTCTTGTGTAAGTACTTAGGAGTGGAATGGCTGGGAATTACAAGGTGGGTATGTTGAACTGTTTAAAAAACTATAAGCCGTTTTCCAATATGTTTGTACCATTTCACACTCTCCCCAGTGGTGTGTGAGGATTCTAATTCATTCACATGTCCTTAACACCAGCTAAGGGCAACCATTTTAGCCATTCTAATAAGTCTGCAGGGGTGTCTAATTGTGGCTTTAGTATGCATTTTCATCATGAAAAGTGATGTTGAGAATCTTTCATGTGCTTATTTGCCACTCTAATATCATCTTCTGGTAAGTGTCCATTCAAATCTCTTGTTCTCCCTCCAAATCCCCTTTATGTATTGGGTAGGGTTAAAAAAAAGGGGGGGGACAGCAAGATGAAAGGCTAAAACCTAATCATATCAACATTCACACTAAATGAAAATGGTCTATACACCTAAATTAAAATACAATGATTTTCAGACTGGATAAAAAAGCAAGACCCAAGTATATGGTGCCTATAAGAAACAAAAGCTAGATATAAAGACACAAGTTAGACTGGATGGGGAAAAGATGTACCATGCTAACACTAGCTGAAAGAAAACCATGTGACTATATTAATATTAAAATAGATTTCTGAACATTGATTATTGTCAGATATAAAGAAGGCCATTTCATAATGACAAAGATATAAATTAATGAGGAAGATATGACAATCCTAAATGTTCATGAACCTAATAACAAAGCTTAAAAAAATACATGAAACAAATATTGGTAGTCCTGTAAGGAGAAATAACAAATTTATAATTATATTCCTCTTTTGATAATTGAGAGAAAAAATTAAAAAAACATCAAAGATACACTGGTAAACTATCATCCAACCTGACCTAATTGACATAAGACAATTGGCACAATGAGTAGAATGTACATTTTTGTCAAATGAACACAGAATATTTACTAAGACAGACCACATTTTGGGCAGTAAGTTAAGTCTCAATAAATTAAAAGGATTCAAATTATGCAAAGTGTTTTCTCTGACTACAATGGATTTAAGTCAGAAATCAGTAACAATTGGAAATCTGGAAAAAGCCATAAATATTTTAACTAAATAAAACAGACTTATGAATAACCCATGGGTCAAAGATGGAATTAAAAGAGAAATTATGATGTATTTTAATTTAACTAAAATGAAAACACAACATATCAGAATTTGTTGCACACTACTAAAGCAGTATGTGGAGGAATTGATAGCACCAAATATTAGGAGTGAGAAAGGTGCCATCACGTGCAAATCATTTACAAATATTAAAAAGATAATAATGGTATATTACAAACAAACTTTTTGTTAATATATTTTGATGTAGGAAAGAGATTAGGGTTCAATGGCCAAGAAGGAATTCTTGAGACATCTTTGGTGCAAAAAGGTGGTTAAAGCATGGGGACAGGACCTGTGGGCAGAAAGAGCTGCACTGGGGTCATGAGAAGTGGCCCATCATATACTTTCAAGTTGGGAGGGAGTTAGGGAGGACATAAGCCTCCCAGGTATTTTGGCAATGAGGTTTCCAGGATCTGAGGGGGCTAGCTGTTGTTGGGAAAGGTTATTTATTCAGTAAACCCTCAGTCATGAGACCCTTCAGATGTATATTGGTGGGTGATATGCTTGGAGGATAATTACCAACATGTATCTTGTGTGTGAGGGGGTGAGGTTAAAAGTTAAAGGAATTTTCCAGAAGAATGTTTATATGTCAAAGTAGACTTACAGGATCCTGGGGGGTAGGGTGGGTGGGCTAAGATTGCCCTTTGCCCTTAGCAAAATGTCAACCCTGAAGCAGCTGGGTTCCTAGAGGAAGGTCACTGTGCCTGTTTCAGGGACTTGTCAGTGGGCTGTAGGTAGTAAAGAAATTTAATAATTTTTCTTCTGTCTTGGTTTCCCACATCATATTTGACCACCTAATTAAATGAACAAATTCTTCAAAAGACACAAACTACCAGAGCTGACTCAAAAAGAAGTAGATACCCGAACAGTCCTTTACCTATTAGAGCAATTGAATTTATGGTTAAAAATCTTCCCACAAAAAACCCCCTCAGGCCTAGACTTCTTCAGTAGTGCATTTTACCAAACATTTAAAGGAGGAAATAATACCAATTCTTCATAAACATTTTCAAAAAAATTGAAAAGGAAGGAATATTTCCTAACTGTTTTTAACCTCTTTTTTAAGAAGCCAGCACTACTATGATACCCAAACCAAAAGCATTAAAAGAAAAGAAAATTACAGAAAAATATCCTTCATTAACATAGGTGCAAATATTCTAAATGAATTTTAGCAAAATGTATCTAACAATATTTGTAAAAGACAGTACAACATGATGCTGGGATTTAAGACAGAAATGCAGAGATGGCTTAAGATTAGAAAAATAATCAGTGTAATTTATCATATTAAGAAAAAAAACCCCATATGGTAAACTAAATAGATTCAGAAAAATAATGTGACAAAATTCAACATCCTTTACTAACAAAAGCTCTCAGGAAACCAGGAACAGTAGAGCATTTTCTCAATCTGACAAAGAGCATTTACAAAACCATACAGTTATCATCACACTTAATGTGAACGATTGAATGCTCTATTCCTAAGATGGAATGAGACTAGGATTGTTCATTCATTTACTCAAATTGTGCTGGAAGTTCTAGTCAGCGCAATAAAAAAGTAAAAGAAATAAAAGACTTTCATATTGGAAAGAGAAATAAAACTTTTTATTGGCAGACATGATCATCTATGGAAAAAGTCCCATAGAATGTACATGTTCATGAATTTGAATTACTTGACACATATGGATGTCAGTTCTTCATATGTTGATTTCTGGAATTTCAAACAAAATCTCAAGAGAGTTTTAATTCTAAAAAACTTTATGAAAATAGAGAGGATTAAGAGTGAGCATGACATTCCTAGGGAAGAATTTTCAGCAATTTTATTAGATGTTGATTTATAAAATTATAAACTTTTCTTTTTCAAAGACTCCATCAAGTGAAAAGAAAAGTCAGAAGCTGGGAAAAGATGTAAGCAACCCATAAATGACAGAGGATTAGTATCGATAATACATAAAGAACGCAATAAGAAAATAAACACACCAGGAGGAAAATGGACAAAAGATTAGTTACTGGAAGAAACAGCATGAGTGGTCAATAGATATGAAAAGTTAATCCAGAAAATACAAATTAAGATCACAAGAAGAAACTATATTATGACTATTAGATTGGAGAAAAATTAGAGGTTTAACAAAGCCAAGCATTGTGGGGGGGAAGAAGAGGTGTACTGATACATAAATTGCTTGGGAGTGTGATATTGGTGCAATATCTTATTTTTATTATTTTTTTTACACACAAGTGCTTTATTGAATTCAACTATAGACTGATGTGTACATAAAATTCAGTGGAAGGAGTGACAGCCTCAGGCCATGGACAGCAACTAGTAGCCTCCATAACATTTTATGATCTTTGAAATTGCTTGGGCAATCACTTATGAATCAGTGGCAAAAATAATAATGAAGGTAATGATCAGAAGAAGGCCCAAGACCAGGGCCCAGGTGTTCAGGCACTTGGCATGGCAGTGGAGGCATAGACCTGGATCCCCATCATGTCACCTACCAACTTCTGGTCCCTAGATTTCACGGAGTGGGTGAATGCCACAAAGCCCGGGCAGCACTAGTTCACAAAGATTGTGTTGAACAGGAACAGACCATGTGGTTGGGCATGGAGGTCTCACTGGAGATGTTGACTCATGGTGGTCCCTGTGGGAGCCAAGCTCTGGGTGCTCTGAGTACAGCAGCTTTGAGCCCCTCCTTGAGCCTCCCATAGTTTGGGGATACCGGTGTAGTCACTAGGGAAGAAGGGCTGGCAATTGTGGTTCGTGGTGTGAGATGGAGCAGCTGTGGTCCAGATGCTGGACAGTGCTCTGGACACACCTTTCCCAAGTAGTTTAGATTTCTCCGAAGTTCCTATTACCCGGCTTTTTCAAAGGCGGTGAACTGGCTGGGTACCAGGAGGGTGGGCCAATGACTGTCAGGTGCATCAGGGCAGAGTGGGAGGAGGCTGAGTCAGTACGCAGAGCTTCCCATCAGGGTACTCCACTTCTGTATGTAGAGGTGTGGCTGGGCCCTGGGACTTTTTCTCAGCCTGGGACTCTCCCTACCTTTTTACCTGTTTTGTGCAAGGCTCAGCTTGTCAATAACCGTTGTTGTGGTTGGATCCAGCCTGGTGATTTTTATTATGATTGCAAGAAGCCCTTCAGCTACAGCTACCAGGAAACTGAAAAACTTTTAAAATACAAGACCTGGAAATTACATAGCACAGGTATGGCCTCAAAACATGGTTGATGATGGGGGTTGGAGAGAGAGAGAGAGCAAGAGAGAGGCACTGCCCGAAAAACGTAATAGTGGGAAGTAGAAGTGTAGGACAAGAAAAAGCAAGTGATGCAAATGGTCAGTCGTCAAAATCAACCAACGTCTTTTGGAGATGGCCACGCACTTTATCTTGTCATTGGGATGGCAATGTGTTTTCTGTAGATAGCTATCTTTGAAATGAATGCCTCCACAATAAATGATGAAGTCAGGCACTATGATTTGCCAAAGCTTGAATCAAGGGGTGTTTATTGGCTTCAAGAGAGGGTCACCCACCTAGCAGGACCCTCATCCCAGGTCACCACAGCTTGGGGGGTTTATGCCCAATGTGATCATCCTTCCTGAGCACTGCCTGATCCAGGAGTGTGAGACCCACCCTGCCCATTGGGTCAGGGTCAGTGCAATACTTTAGAAAATGAGTTGAGAGGTGCCCGAGTGGTTCAGTTGGTTAAGTGTCTGCCTTTAGCTCAGGTCACGATCTCAAGGTCCTGGGATCAATCTCTATGTCGGGCTCCCTACTCAGTGGGAGGAGTCTGCTTCTCCCTTTCCCTCTGCCACTCTCTCTCTCTCAAATAAATAAAAAATTCCAATCTTTAAAAAAAAAATGATATGGTATCCTGTGGAGTTAAAGGCATTGCCTACTTATGACTCATCAGTTCCAGTCCTGGTTAACAGAGCCTGGAGGCATTTTGGCATATGTGTGCCAGGAGATACGTCCAAGAATGTTAAAAGCAGTGTTGTGCATAAGAGCAGAAACCTGGGAATAACTCATATTCCCATAAGCAAAAGAATGGATAAATTGTGATGCATTAATAGAATGGAATATTATATGGCAATAAAAAATGAAATATGGCCAAGTTCAATATTGTCTTAGAAACAATGCCCAGGAAAAATGGGAAGTTTCTGGATAATGTACATGGTATGATACAATTTTTAAAGAGCTCAAAACAAAGCAAAATAAGGCAATGTGCATTTAGGGAAACATACATGATAAAATTCTACACCAAAACAAGGGAATGATAAACACAATATACAGGATGGTAGTTACTTATCCAGGGGCACAGGGTGGGGGAAGGCAGGGTGATGGAATAAGAAAGGAGTATCCAGGTCGATCTAATAGTGTTGGTTATCTTATTAATTTTTTCCATTATTGAGCTGATAAAATTGTATGTATTTAAAGTCTACAGTGTGGTGATTTGATATACATAAGCACTGTACAATGATTACTACAATCAAATGAACACATCGTGTCACATAGTTACCCTTTTTGTGCGTATGTGGTGAGAACCCTTAACATCTATTCTCCTAGCAAATTTCAAACACGATGCAGCATTATTAAACATGGTCACCACGCTGTCCGTTAGCCCCTCAGAACTTATTCATCTCATAACTGGAAGCTCGTACCCTTTGCCCAACACCTGCCCGTTTCTCTCCCCATCAAACCTCTGGCAGCCACCATTCGATTTTGTTTCTGCGAGTCTGACTTTTTGTTTGTTTATTTGTTGTTTTTGGATCCCACATACGAGTGAGATCACACAGTATTTTTCTTTCTTTTTCTGTCCTATTTCACTTAGCACAGGAGTCCTTCAGGGTTACCCATGTTGTCACAAATGGCAAGATTTCACTCTTTTTTTAATTGCTGAACAATATTCCATTGTATATAATATTTTCTCTATCCATTCATCTGTTGACAGACACTCAGGCTGTTTCCATATCATGGCTATTGTAAAAAATCCAGCAGTCGGTATAGTGGTGCAACTATCTCTTGGAGATGCTGATTGCCTTCAGATATTTACTTAGAAGAAATTGCTGGATCGTATGGTAGCTCCATTTTGAATTTTTTGAGGAACCTTCATACTGTTTCCCATAGTGGGTGCACCAACTTACCTCTTACCCACAGTGCACCAGGATTCCCTTTTCTCCACAGCCACACCAACACTTGTTACCACTTGTCTTTTTGATACTAGCCATCCTGGTAGTTGTGAAGGGGTATCTCATCATGGTTTTTATTTGCATGCATTTCTGTGATGATTACTGATATTGAGCTCTTTTTCCTGTTGGCTATTTGTACATCCTTGGAAAATTGTCTGTTTAGGTCCTTTGCTCATTTTACATGGATTATGGTTTTTTTCCTGTGGAGTTGTATGAATTTCTTATATAGAGATCAACCCCCTAACAGCTATGTGGTCTGCAAATACTTTCTCCCATTCCATAGGTTCTGTGGTTTCCACATATCTGTGAATTCTCCACTTTCTTCTTGTTACTGATTTCTAGTTTCATACAAGTATGGTCAGAAAAGATAATTGAATATTATTTCAATCTTCTTGAGTTTGTTAAGATTTGTTTAGTGACCTAACACATGGTCTATCCTGGAGAATAAGTGTATGCCTGAGAAGAATGTGTGTTCTGCTGCTGTTGGATGGAATGTCCTGCTTGGTAGGTCCATTTGGTTCAAGTGTGGTTCAAGTCCAAGTCTGTCTTCTGCCTGGATGAGCTAAGTCTTGTTGAAAGTGAAGCACCGACGTTCCCTACTACACTTACATTGCCATTTATGTCTTTCAGATCTGCTATTTGCTTAGGTACTTAGACACTCCGATATTAGGTGCATATGTATTTACAATTGTGAGAAACTTTTGGCGAATTGAAGTCTTTTTAAAAAACATTTTATTTATTTATTAGAGAGAGAGAGAGAGAGAGAGAGGGAGGGGGAGAGAGAGAAAGAGAGCATGTGCAAGAGCAGGGGGAGGAAGAGGGAAAAGCAGACTTCCTGCTGGGCAGGGAACCCCAATGCAGGGCTCGATCCCAGGACCCTGAGATCATGACCTGAGCTGAAGGCAGACATTTAATCTACTGAGCCCCCCAGGCGCCCTGCTAAATTGAACATTTAATCATCATATAATGACCTTCTTTGTCTCTTGTTGCAGTTTTTGATGCCCAGTCTATTGTGTCTATAAGAAGTACCGCTACCCCTGCTCTCATTTGGTTTTCATTTGTATGGAGTGTCTTTGCCCATCTCTTCACTTCGAACCTATGTGTGTCCTTGAAACTGAATTGAGTCTGTTATAGGAAGCTTACAGTTGGGTTTTTAAGACAAGTCAGTTCAGCTACTTTGTGTCTTTTGATTGGAGGATTTAATTCATTTACATTGAAAATAATTATAGATAGCAGGTAAGGACTTGTTATTGCCATCTTGTTAATTGTTTTCTGGATGTTTTGTAGTTCCTTCCTTCCTTGCTATTTCCCCTCATGATTTGATAATTTACTGCAGTGGCGAGTTTTGATTCCTTTCTCTACCTTTTGTATATCTAATATAGATTTTTCCTTTGTGGTTGCCATGGCACCCACATGAAATATAACAGTCTGCTTTAAGCTGATAACAGTTTAACTGCAATCACATACAAAAACTCTACATTTATCCTCCCCACCACATTTTATATCTTTGATGTCACAATTTATATCTTTTTACATTGTGAATCCATTAACAAATTATATTAGCTACGTTTGGTTTTGATACATTTTTCCTTTAACCTTTCTACTAGAGTCAACCAATTTTAAACATCACCATCACAGTCTAGAGTATTCTGAATTTGCCTGTCTACTTAACTTTACCAGTGAGTTTTATACTTTCACATGTTTTCACGTTACTAGTTCGTGTCCTTTCATTTTATTACAGAGAATTCCCTTCGGCATTTCTTACAAGGCAGGTCTAGTGGTGAGGAACTTCCTCAGCTTTTGTTTACCTGGAAAAGTCTTATTTCTCCATTTCTGAAGGACAGCTTTTCTGGGTAAAGTATTCTTGGATGGAAGTTTTTTCCTTCAGCACTTTTAATATCTCACCTCACTCCCCTGGTCTGCAAGGTTTCCGCTAAGAAATCCACTGATAGACTAATGGGAGTATGTAATGGGTTTCTTTACTCTTGCTGCTTTTGAAATTCTTTGTCTTTGATTTTTTTTCTTAATGCATCTTGGCAAATCCTCCTTGGGTTCAGTCTGTTTGGCGACCTGTGAGCTTCACGTACTTGGATGTCCATATCTCCCCAGATTGAGAAAGTTTTTAAGCCATTATTTCTTTAAATGAGCTTTCTGCCCCTTTCTCCTCCCTCTGGCACTCCTGTTATATGTATATTGTTCATCTGATGCTGTCCCATAATTCTCATAGGTTTTCTTCACTCTTTTTATTCTTCTTTCTCCTCGGAGTTGATGATTTCATATGACCTATCTTTGAGTTCACAGATTCTTTCTTCTGCTTGGATCTCTGCTGCTGTTGATGCTCTTGATTACATGTTTCCTTTCATTCATCGTTTTCTCAGGCTCCAGAATTTCTGTTTGGTTCTTTGTTTTCTTGGGAGGAGGCTCTAAATACTCTTTATTTTTTTTTAAGTTCTTATTTAGATGCCAGTTAATCAACATACAGTGTAATATTAGTGTAGTGGATTCAACACTTCCACACAACACCTGATGCTCATCGTGAAAAGTGCCCTCCTTCACTCCGTCTCCAATTTCACCCTCCACCTGCCCCGCTTCCCCTCTCGTAACCATCCCTCCCTCCCGTTTTTGTTTGTTTGTTTGTTTTTAGAATTTCTATTTCTCGGTTCTTATTTTGTTCATGTATTGTTTCCTGATTTCTTTGAGTTGTTGACACATGTTCTCTTGTACCTCACTGAGATTCCTTAAAACTATTGTTTTCAATTTTTTGTCAGGTAACTCATAAATCCATTTTGGGGAGGTCAGTTACTGAAATGTTTTGCTCCTCTCATGATGTTTTTTTTTTTCTTCCTGTTTCTTGAAGTCTTGTGTTGCTGTCTTCTTATAGGAAGACATAGTTACCTCCTCTAGGCTTTGGTGACTATTTTTGGGAAAGAGAAGTCTCCGCCAATCAGCCTGGCTGGAGAGTCTGAGGCTTGATCAGACCTTTTCTATGAATGCACCCATTCTACACTTATTTCCCCTTGGGAGGAATTTTTAAGATGGTATGTCTTCTCCTGATCCTGCAGAGCCACGCCAAGTACTGAGAGTCTTCTGTTGGTTTTCCCTAGGGTGGTGCCCTAGAACATTCCAGTTTGTATGCCTCCGCCCAGTCCTACAGAACAGGGCTTGTTTTCTGTGTATGCTCTCTAGCGGTCTGCAAAGGCTCACACCTGCTGTCCATGGGAACGTGTGCATGGAGCCAGCCATGGAAGAGGTGGGTAGGGGAGGTGTAGGAACCACTGGGGGTGCCCAAGAGCCACTGTGGGGGTGCTCTGTAAGCAAAACCTACCAGCTGGCTTGTGGGCAGGCTTCCTGATGCAGGCCCTGAAGTGGTTAGTAAGACCTGATGAGTCCTGAGCCCTGGTTGCTCTGCTCCCAGCCTTTCCCCAACTTCTCAGCTTTGCAGATCACTTCAGTATTTTGGGCAGGTAAAGAAAGTAGTGGGCCTTCGGGTAGCTTCTCATGCAGCTGGGGAATTTGGACACTCATTCATGTGCTCTTACTTTACCTCATGAGTGAAATCACTGGCTGGGCAGAGATCTCTCATGGCACTGAGCTACATTGGCTGGGGAGGTGATTCAGGTAAAGTCACTCCTTCAGTGTGTTTTTGTATTTTTTCTCCAGCAGTATGCTGGAACTCTTCTGCTCGACTTATGGACTCCCATAAACATACTCTCATCCACAGGTAATTGTCAAAATTATTTGATAATCCTGGAAAGAACAGTGATAGAACTCAATTCTGCCACATTGCTGGTGGCACACAATAATGAACTTATTTCTCAACCAATGTTGCCATGATCTATGCATCAGCTTTGGCTTATTGGTGTTGGCTCTATTGTCAAACTCTGCTAAGATGTGTAAGAGGTATACCTCCTAACTATCCATCCAGGAGGGGAAAGAGCTTTCATGCTCATTTCTTTTTCAAGATTTTATTTATTAATTTGTGAGAGAGAATGAGAGAGAGAGAGAGAGAGAATAAGAAGAGAGGGGGCAGAAGGAGAAGGAGAAGTAGATTCCCTGCTGAGCAAGGATCCTGATATAGGGCTTGATCCTAGGACCTGGGATCATTACCTGAGCCCAAGGCAGATGCTTAACCAACTCACCCACCCAGGCGCCCTTTCATACTCATTTCTTAAGTTGGTTTTTGTTTCATGATGGTTTATTATTGCAATACTACATAATAATTAAAGATTTAAAGGAGTTTCATGAAGTGAGTAGTTCTATGCTATTGTTAAGACTTAGTGGATTTGAAAATAAAGCTGATTCTCATCTTCAGCTTCTCAAGACAGAAGAGATTCTCAAAGTCACGAGTGGCTATAGGATAAAGATCAAATTGAGGCTATCAAGATATCTCAGGGTAAAAATGAAGACAAGCATGTGACTGTAAGATGCTTACATGAGAATTTAGAAATATTTTAGGGCAATTCCTGTAGACCAGTGATTCTTGACCTTGGTCCTATTGATATTTGGGGGCTGGATAGTTCCTTTTGTAGGGAGCTCTTCTGTGCATTGTTGGATGTTCAGCATCATTTCAGCTCTCTACTCATTAGATGACCACCCCTCACCACCTGTGAAAACCAAAAATGTCTCCAGACATTGCCACATTTTCCTTAGGCAGTAGAAAATTATCTCCAGTTGAGAACCACTCTTGAAGACTCTCTCCTATAAACAGGGTTTTAAAGAACCTTAAGGATGATGTCCCATATACCCTGGGTCTCAACCCAAAGTAGAGAAGAGCCTATCTCAAGAGATTATAAGTTGATATATAGGAAATCCACACAGTTTACAAAGAAATTATATTAGCATGGACCAAAAGGGAAGGAGTTTAAATCCAAAAGAAGCCTTTGAGCCCTCAACTTGCTAAGGCAGAAAGCAGGTTGAGGAAACTACTCAGCTGACTATGTGGGCCCTTTGTAATGGAGAATGAGGAGTGAAGAGAACCACTCAAGAAACAGAACCCGCTGGATTTTAGGGTTGTGAGGCCCATTTTTGGTTAGGAGTGAGGTGACAGCTATTCTATGCCCCCGTTTCATATTGGGGGCAAGGGGACAGGACAGATCACTTGTATCCTACCAGTTTTCATAAAGAACCATATTTGAGTGTCGCACTTGAGGATTCTCAGGCACACCTGGACCTAATTTAATAAGACTTAGACCTTGAGCTGAGGCTGTGATGGGATGAGACTCTGGGGTCTTGGATGATGGGTGAGGGCATTTTGTATATGGGAGGAATGAGAACCATGACCAGAGGGCAGACTGTGCCAGCTCCCATTTTCCAAAGATAGCCGCCACAGTCTCTCCCTTCCTACATTCCTCTTTTGCTGTGTGAACTTGCCACTACCACTGCAGAGGTGAAACTTATTTCTGAACACCTTTGAAAGTGGGTGACCCCGAGCCTTCTTTGTTTAAAAGCATATAGCAGAAGTGAAGCAGGCCCTCAGCTGGTCTGAGAGTTTCCTCTTCCTGCATCTTGGAAGCCGGCAACCATGTAGGAAACGTGGGACCACTACCCTGGGACCACCTTTCTGCGAGAAGGCCAAACCACATCAAGAGGCTGCGTGTGGACACTTCGGTCAGCACCCCAACTGCCCTTGCAGCCAACGGCCAGCTTCGACTGTTGCCATTTTGGGTGGCCAGCCAGGTGAGGCTTCTGATGACTCCAGCTTCATTTACCCTCCCCTGCAAGAGACCCAGGCAAGAACAGCCCAACTAAGCCCGTTGGTCCACAGAATGACAAGAGCTAGGAATGAAATACTGCAAAGATGAGCCATGGCTATAGGTGCCTGCCGAGCAGGAGGTATTAATGTGGCTGTGGTCACAACCAGACGGACGGTTGCTTTGGCTTCCCCAGCACAGATCTCCCCTTCTGGTATCAGGGCTCCAGCTCCAGGGATGGACCCAAGCCTGGCCAGTTAGGGTATCCCATTTCCTTGGCAGTAAGGATTGGACTGTGGTTGGAAATGTGGCTCAAGGCCAGAGAGACAATTCTGGAACATTGACAGGAGCTATTGAGAAAGAGAGGGTCCCCGTGTGGTTGAACACGGGTTCAGCTGCAGGGACAGGGCCCCTCCATCACCAGGGTTGAAACACCCCAACAGTAGTTTGGTCAGACTTGCTCTGCTCTGTGGAGCACGCAGGGGTCCTAGCTCTTGCTGTCTTTTTGCTTCACCACCCCCTAGGACGTTGCTCTCGTCCACGCATCCAAGATGGCTTTTCACCTAATCTGCTTTCCAGACGTGAGGAGGGTGAAACGATGGTGACAGGAGGCACACCTCTTCCTGTCGGGGTGTGACCTGGAAGTTTCCCACATCATTTCTGTGCATATCCAACTGGCTAGAGCCTTTTCCTGCATCCAATCCAGTGCGTTTGTCAGCATTCACGGGAGATCCGGAGAGTACATTCTGATCACGGGTAGGATACAGGAACCCTCAAGCAATGTGCTGTGCCCCAAACTAGGAGCAGGCAAGGACTGTTACCACTCCTGTCTGAAGGGTGAGGGAAGGAAGCAGACGGGGAAGTCGGGCGCAGAGGGCTGCCGTGAAAGGAGTAAATAATGTCACCACAATTTCCTGCCAGGGCTTCTCATAGTCCAGATCCTTTAGAACAGAGAATGCAGGGGAGTCTGTGGCCATTGTTCACGCAGGGAGGCCTCCCCAGGCAGACAGCGGGGTGGAGACGTATAGTAAATAGATTCGGAGGAGCGCACAGAAGATTCCAGCAGACCTAGGTAGGTGGTCATTAGGTAACTGGGTTTGTGGGCTTTGCTCAAAATTCCATTCCAGTGTGAGAAGGGGAAGTGGCCATTGGAAGCAAGGAGCAGTTTATGCATTCCCTTTCCCTTGGGCAGAAACCATTTGCTACCATGAACGGAAAGCCTGTGAGAGGAGGCGGCCAGTGGCGAGAAGGTAGAAAGCAAAGGTCGAGGCAGACGGATGGCAAACCACGGAGCACCTTGATTTAGCTATGCCTGAAGTCACTGCTGCTGGACTTTTTGGTCAGACAAGTCCGTGCATTCTGTTGATTTCCCTTGATCTCATAGTAGTGTTTCTGTCTGTCTGGCTGCATTTAGACACCCTAGAGCTTGTCCTTGGTTCCTCCTGACATTTACCTGGGACTGAAGCCAGACCACACTCCAGGCAGGAAAAGGCAAAGCCAGGTGCCTCTGCGCTCAAGCCCTGTACAAACAACCCAGCCACAGCTCCCCTTTCCTGCAGGCAGTCTTCTTTTTACACCCGAGCAGACTGAGAGCAACGACACCCAAGGACTGCTTTCTCATTCAGGGACTTTACGCAGGGGCTTTCTTTGGTTTCTGGTGAGAAGTTTAAGGGCGTAAATGTCCCTAAGGCTGAGCGGGAGCCTTCAGACTTGCTTTGTTCTCTTTAGCGTGTTACAACTTACATCAGTGACCTCACAGGGTTGGAATGGTCTACGCCAGCCTCTTCCAGTCTCTCCTGGTGACAGTATGTGACTTCACAGGTGAAGAGGTCAGCATTGGCACCCGGCAAATGAAGCCCTTGGGCTTCCTGGGGTGTGACCACCCAAGGGGCCCCAACACATTCCTTCCTTCCATCCTTCCCATTATTTGGTGACGTAGGTGGGTGACATGTTCCAAGATGTAGTCAGTGCCTGTGCTGGACCCTTAGCCAAGGTATCCGAACACAGGCTGCTCCCCAAACCAATTAAGTGAGTGTCTCTAGCACAGAGCCTCTGAAGCTCCAATATGCAGACGGGTTGGAGTGCCAGTGCCGCAAACTCAGTCACTCTCCATCAGGTGGGGCTGCCCGCTCTCCTGGCCTCTTGCCTGCACGTCAGTTGCCTGTGACCCCACTGAAGCGTGACAGCCCCCTCCGACGCCCCTGCGGCTCGGCTGGGGCTCAGACGGGCCCTACCACCTGCTGACCCAGGTCTCCATGCTCTTGGCTGCGGTCCCCCATCCCCAGGATGGTTCTGATTCAAAGTAGAACTGGGACGCCAGGGTAGCACCTTGATCTGGATGAAACTGAAGGGGAGGATTTGAATCCAACCTCATCCAAGAAGTTAATTCAAAATGGGGAGGCTGTAGTCAGAAATAAACTCAATAACAAGGCACGTTCGGAACATATCCAGTAACCCATGCCATTGGGAAAGGTGGCCTCGGGTGGGTCTCAATCTGTTAGTTCTAAGGATTTCTGAGCCAGACCGACTTCCCTTCTGATCCCCCGTTGATTAATAGGATAAGAAGAGGACACTATGGACAACTCTATGCTCACAAATTTGATAAGTTACATGAAACGGACCAATTCCTTGAAGGGCACAAACTACCCAAATCCACACAAGGAGGCACAGATAATCTGATTAGGCCTATATCTGTTAAAGAGGCGAATCCATGATTAATAGCCTTCTGGAAAATAAAGCACCAGGTAGCCTGACTGGTGAAATCTACCAAACATTTAAGGAAGAAGTGGTACCCATTTTATACAATCTCTTCTAGAAAACAGAAGCAGGGGGCACACGTCCTAATTTATTCTCTGGGGCCAACATTACCCTAAAGCCAACACCCGATAAAGACAGAACAGGGAAAGAAAATTATAAACCAGTAACTCTCATGAACATAGATGTAAATACCCTCAACAAAATATTAGTCAATGAAATACACCAATGTATAAAATATATAAATGGAAGGGACTAGAGCTCTCAGAAATTGACTCACACAAATATCAGTAACTGATCTGCCACAGGGACACGAGGGCAGTACGGTGGCCAAAGGGTAGTCTTCCCAACAAATGGTGCTGGAACTACTGGGCGTTCAAAAAAATCTGGACATGGAGCTTACATCCCTCACAAAAATCTGCTCAAAATGGGTCACAGACCTAAATGTAAAGTGTAATACTTAATTAAAAAGCCCTAGAAGAGGACGTAGGGGAGTCTAAGTGAACTCGGGATGAGTTTTTAGATAAAACACCAGAAGCCGGATCCATGAAAGAAAATATAAGTCGGGCTTCATTAAAATTCAAAGCTTACGCTCTCTGAAACACACTGTTACGAGAACCAACAGACACGCCGAAGACTGAGGAGAGAAATCTTTGCAAAGCACGTATCTGATGAGGTGCTTTGTGGAAAGGAGTGAAGACAAACCAAATGAGAGGAGGCGAAACCTGTTTGTTCAGAGTCTGCTGTGGCGGGGGAGCCGGGCACCATCGCTCGGGTTTGCCGGAGACCCAAGGCAGGCAGAAGAGTGGGAAAAGTTTACCGTGGGAGAGCCCAGCTCGGGTGACGCTGACCGAGCCTGGGCGGCTGGGCTCTGGAAGTGGGGTCCCTTGTGGTTGCTGAGGGAAGCATATTTGGTTTTCTCCGACTGGTCCTAAGTTGGGGGTAGGGGGGACCGAAATTAAGGATGTGTCAGTTATAAGGAAAGTCCTGGCTATTTGGGGCTGATTGCTACTGGGATTAAGTTTGGTTTCCTGGACTCTTGCCGGCGATGGTGGTCTGACTTCCCGTGAGTCCAGCTTACCGCGGGCCGGTTACCGTGGACGGCGGCTGCCGGGTGCGAGTCCTCTGTTCCTATGTGGTCTGTCCTTTTGTTTATCCGGCCTCTCAATTCTGCCCAAAAATAGACAGAAATCTTACTCAGCAACCAGAAAACAAATACCCCAATTAAAAATGGGCAAAAGAGCTAAATAGGCAGCTCACCAAAGAAGAAACGCAGATGGCAAAAAAAAAAAAAAAAAAAAAAAGCAGATCCATTTCTTATTATGGAATTGCAAATTACAACAAAGAGGTACCGCTACATATCCATTAGAAGGGCTAAAATAAAAAAGGAAACTGGCAACTCTGAGCGCTGGCAAGGACGTGGTACAAGAGGGACGCTCATTTGTTCCTGGTGGGGATGCAAAACGGTGCAGCCACTTTGGAAACACAGTTCTGCACTGTCTTACCGGCTAAACATAACGTGATAGTACAAGCCAACAATCCGTGTTTATCCAACCGACAGGAAAACGTATGTCCTCACAAACGTGCACCTGAATGTTTGCGGCAGTTTTCATCCTCACCGTCACCCCAGACTGGGAGGCAATTAGGGTTTCCCTCAGTCAGTGAGCAGATAAATCCCAGGCAAGGGAATATTATGTGGCAATGAAAAGAAATGAGCTATGAAGCCATGAAAAGATATGCAGGAATCTTAAGTGCATGTCGCTAGGTGAAAGGAGCCAGTCTGGAGGTTGCAGACGCTAGGATTCCAACGACACGACGCTCTGGAAAAGGCAAAACTGCGGTCACGAGGAAGGTCAGGGCATGCCCGGTGCTGGGGGGAGGGAAGGGTTAACAGGTGGAGCGCAGGCAGGGAAACCATTCTGCAGGATGCTGTCACGACGGACGGAGGACATCACACGTTTGTCAAAACCCACAGACCTTTACAGCCCAGGGAGACCCTTAATGTACGCCCATCAGAAACCTACAATTTGGGTCGCAAGTTTCCCAGGAAGGGATACACTTTGTGATGAGAGACTTTAGCGGTGATACAAATGTGTGAAAAAGCCTCAGTGAAGGAGAATGGGAGGGAAGGTGCCGGCCTGGGATCTTCGGGAAAGAGCAGAATCAGCAAGACTGAAGGCAGAAGGAAGTGTCCCCGAGCACCGGACTCCGGCTGATGGAGCTGCTGCCCGTGGGGGTCCGGGGGTGACCGTGTGACGTCACGGGGCGGAACAGTAAGTACTGGGCAGGGAGGAGCCAGGCCCTCACCGCTGCACTGGGGATTTTCACGGAAGCGGGAGGAGTGACCCACGTGCTGTAGACCAGAGGAGGAAACGTCCGCGGGAACTCATGCTTAGTCTCGCCGGCCGATCGGAAGGGGGACAGACCACCAGAGTCCCACGGAGTCCCACGTATAGGAACAAATGATTACGTATGAATTATTACAGAGACGTAGCCACACCCGGTAACGCACACACTTACGGCAATGCCGTCCCCGCAGCAGTGAGCACACCCAGCGCCCAGCTCTTGGCGTCCCCACCGCGTTCTCCCGTAAAAAGGACCAGGGCTGCTCAGAGAAATGGCAGATCCTGGGACCGAGGTGAGAAACACACACACGAGCCTGCAGTCGGGGGGCTTCACCAACTTGCCTTGATGAGGGCGAGCTCTGTGATGAGGGACCAGGGGACAGAGCTGGGACAATCTGAGCTACACAATAGTGATGGGCTGTAATCTAAACAAGAAAATAAACATCTGTGGGTCTCAAGGGATTTAAATGGTTGGATAAGTGAATGGGAGAGGCGTCACAAATCTCCATGCAGAAGAGCTCTAAATAACTCATGTAGGTGTCCCCCCAAGGAGGTGCCCCCCACTGAGGGACGGCCCCATCCCTCAGGTGTGGGCTGCGGATAACGACTTCCCTCCAGAGGACAGTGTGGGTGGCGCGCACAGGAGTTACCACGCAGCGGAGAAACCCGACAAACACAGCTCTCTGCCGGTCACCAAGGCAATGCCCGCAGCGACAGGCCGCGTGGATTATGTGCTCCCTGGACGTGAGGTGACAGTCTCCCAGCCCCTCACACGCCAGTCAACCAGGAGGAAGTCACGAAATCCCCGCAGAACTTGGAACAACCCGACAGAACACCTGACCCGTATTCCTCGAGACTGTCAACGTCCTTGGAGCCGAGAGCAGACCAACATCTCCAAGGCCGGGGCGCTGTAGACACAGAACAGTTCTGGCACCAAATGCGTGGGGTTTTCCACACCAAGCAATTACGTGGTTCTCTGCAGACTCTGAAGGGTGTCCTGCGGTTTAGTCCAACCTGACGCCAACAACCAGACTTGATCCCGAGGGCCAAGGGTCCGGTCCCACAAGGTCACCCCCACTCCAGATGGGGTTCACAAGTCTGGGTCACCCCCACTCCAGATGGGGTTCACAAGTCTGGGCCACCCACACTTCCGACCAGATGCACGTCAGGGATTCCCACGACTACGTCCTCGTAGTCTGCTTGTCCCCCAGGCCCCGTTGCTCCGAACCAACAGCTCAAAGCTGTTTGAGTGTTTTGTTGTCACTGTCGGTGCACAGCCCTCGTTCTGGGAACAGCCTGCCTGCCAGCCGGCCAGGGCCCCGCGCAGTCCCTCGCTCAGCGCAGGGGCGTTCCCACGTCGCCGACCTGAGGAAGGGGGCCAGTCCCCGCCCCGCCACCCTCGGCCGCGCCTGGGCATTTCTGAACCTCTGGACCCCCAAGCCTCATCTGAGCCCCCCTCCCAGAGGTCACGGGAGCCTCACTCAGCGAGGGGCTGCACGCGGGGATCTGAGACGTTGTAGGCGAGATGGTGTCCGACTCTCCCAGGTGTCCGGAGACCACAGGACAGGTGCGAGTAACCTTCCCGAGGTGAGAACGACCTAAGTGGGCGACCACAGTCTCTCCCACCTGCCAGGGCCCATCTCCGTCACCCCCTTCGCGCTGAGGGGCGGCCCTCCTATGGCCAGTGGGGAGATGCATCACCGGGGCTCAGCGCTGTCCCTGAGCTGCCAGCGGAGAAACCGGGGCTGGCAGAGGGTGTCTGTGCAGGACAGTCCAGGACAAGGGCAAGCATCAGGGTCCTTCTGCTCTCGATCCTCGAGGAGGGCTAACAAGCAGAGTTGACCTACCAGAAGAGGTCCCGTGGCGGTGACCGGCTTGCACCGCGGGGTCACCGGGCTGACGCAGGGCTCTGACCCAGACCTTGGCCATCACCGACCGCGCTGGCCGGCTCTGTGGTCCCAGCTGCCCTCTGCAGACCTCAGAGGAGGTGAGCCTGTGGGTCCTGGGAAGAGCAGGTGGGTCTCCCTTGGGCCGGCTGATCGGAAGGGGGACAGACCACCAGAGTCCCACAGAGCCTGAGACATAAGGAGTGAGAGTGACTCATCTGGTCCCTCGGGAGCTCAGGTGGGCTGGGAAGACCCCGGGATGCCTGTACTTTGGGCACCAGCTGGCTCGCGGCGTGGCTACTGCTCATCCATCCAAGGCTGCATGTGACCACAGGACCTTTGCTCCGAGTCACTGTGGCTCAGAGAGACCGTCTGAACAACAGAGCAGGCAGCAGGCAGCTTGAGAGTTCAGCCGCTGGTTATGCCTCCCTGTCTGCGTCAAGCCAGTCTGGGCTGCTGTGCGTGAAGCCCACGAGCAGGACCGAGGAGGGGAGGGGGTGGGGGAGGGCGGGGGTCGTACCGGGGTCTCCATCCTAAGGCCAGCTGCAAAGTCTGCTACCCATTTAAGTATCTTGGTTGCCAGTGATTGGCTCGGGGAACCCTTGCCCCTGACGGGACCTCCTGCCCACCCAGGTCATACTTGACCTACAGACCCCAGCAGGAAGCTACAATGTAAGCTTGGGTGTGCAGGGGGCGGGGAGAGGGCGTGCAGGGGGCGGGGAGAGGGCAGAGGCTGTGAGCACAGGCCCAGAGCCCTTGGAGGGGATTGGAGGGGAAAGAGCAGGGTGGCTGCGGGCCAGAAGGCTCGGGGGGACAGAGACCCACAGCCGGAGGGGGGATGAGAAGGCCGGGGCTGGGGCCTGGGACCCCTCTCACCCTGGGACACAGGCCTCAGCTGCTCCAGGGAGAGGACAGCGAGCAGCCCGGCCCTCTTCTGGAGCCGACCCGAGGGACGCCCCATTTTGTCTGGCCCCAGGATGGCCCTGGGGTGGGAGTCACTCGCTCCACAGTCCTGCCCCGAGGATGCGTTCATGCTTCTGTGACAGGTCCTGCAAGCTTTTCCTTTAAAGGCAGGGCCTGGGGGCCGTGGGGCAACCGGCTGAGATTTCTGACTGCTGGGCACGGGGGACAGCATCCAGCCGTAGCCGGGAGAGGCTGCCAGCCCCAGGCCCCAGGCTGAAAACCAACGGCCACAAGCCCTCCAGGCTCCTTATGCTAAGAAAACAAAAGACAAGGAGAGAATCCCTACCGTTGCCAGAAGGGACATCCTGCCTTCCCCAGGGCAGCAGACACGCCAGGAACTTCTCTGGAGAGACGCGGGAACCCCGGGGACTAGGGGGTGCCATCTCTAAACTGTGAGAAAACGACTCAAAATATTGATTCCCTCCAGGAGACCGTGCTCTCTGAATGCAGGTCATAAAACACATTCTCGGACAAAGTAGGCATCGGGCCTCCCTCACAAAGGGACGCCGTGAGGGGCTGCACCCTCAGGGAAGGGACGGAATCGGAAGGAAGAGGAGTGAGGCCCCCGCGGTGGGACAGGGCCCGGCCGAGTGCCGCCGGGGCTCAGCCGCTGGGGACGGGGCATTTGCAGAGAGAATCGGTGGGTGTGGGGGGATTGCCCGCATCCCTGACAGGCAGACCCCCGGAGCCATCCACTGCAGGAGGATCCCACACGCAGGGCAGCAGGTGCACAGGGAGTCACCCTCTGGTTGGGGGTCCGGGGGGCCCATTGTGCTCCGAGGTGCCGATCCGGCCGGGGCAGGGGCAGGCCCCTCACTGCCCCGGGTTCAGGCCCTGATGGCAGCAGCGATTTCTGCTGGGGATGTGGTTTTGCTCCTGGCTTTTCATCTTAATGCAGGAAGTTCCAGGATTTCTGTTCGGCCCTGAAGGAATGAAGAGTCGCTGTGATGGCCCCCAAACCATGGGTCGGAGAAGCCCTAGCGTTTTCATTCCGCCTGTTTCGAGGTATGTCAGTTCCAAGGACAATGGTCCAGAACTGGGGAAGTGACCAAAGTGGGGGCAGGCGGGCAACTCGGCGCCTGGCTGAGTCTGACCCGCAAAGACACCTCCACCTGCCTGACCTCCGGGAGTTCCCCTTCAGACTGGGGGGCTGGGGTCGTGTTTAGGGTTCCCAGGGTGACCTCCCAAAATTTTAGAGAAAGAAAAACTTATATATACATATACAAAAATAAGGGTAAACAAGATGAGGGGTGGAATGTGACTGCAAAGATGAAAATTAAAGAAGATTCTAAAAAAGGGATTGATAAGAAGTTGGTTGAAAAAAGAAAAAAAAAAGAGGAAAGAATGTGATCAGGCTGGAGACTAGAACAAAGCCATGGGCTAGACTCAGGGTACATTCTGATCTGTTAGAAGAAACTGTATCCCAAAATTTTAAAGAAAGAAAAACCTATATGTATACAAAAAATAAATTTAAATACAACAAAGGGATAAAATTTGAGTATAACAATGAAAATTAGAGAAGATTTTTAAAAAGGTATTGACAAGATAAAATAGTTAAAAATGTTAAAATAGGAAAAGGGAAAAGAAATAGAAATGTGAAAAAAGTAGAATAAGGAAAAAATAAAACTAATAAAATTTAACTCTGAAAGACTAAAGCGTCACGGGAAAAAAAGCCATGAACTCTCTGTGCTGCTTTCCCCTACCCTGGAGTTGATGGCACCTGGAGGCTCAGAGGGGTGCCCGGCCGCGCACTGCTCCCGGAGATGCTCCGAGGAGTAACGCCGGTGACTTCCTCGGAGTCCTGACAGCCGAACCCCAAGTCCGGAAACCCAGCTACTGTTGGCGCGGTCTGGGTAGCTGGTGCCTTCAGCTTGCTTTCAAATGCTGCTCTGCATCTTGCCTGGGCTGCAGGCACACGGTGGCCTCGTGGGGCCTCGTGGGGACTGACCCGCCAGCGGGCTGCAGGGGTCTCCTCAGGTAGGGAGCCCGCCCCTCACCCCTGCTCACGAGGCCAGTCCTGCTCCCGGGGCCCCAGCTCGGCGTCCACGCGCTGCTTCCTCGGGAAGTCAGAAGGTTCCTCAGGCCCCAGAGCCCTCTGCCTCCCCTCGTTATGCCCCAAGGGCAGCGTAGGGCCACTGCTCAGCTCTTGTCACCTGACGCGTGTGAGCACCGGGGGCCGTGGCTGGGCCGAGCGTGTCCCGTGTCCTCAGCTCCTGGCTCAGGCTCCTGCTCTCACGTCTCCGCGTGCGTTTGTAGGAACCAGAGTGGGTCCCCGAAGAAGCCTGAGCTGAGAGCCAGCAGGCCCATCGTGAAGGACCCCCCCCCGGCCAGCAGGGGGTGAGGCACCCACGAGGGAGGGTCCCCAGTGAAGGGGCAGAAAGGCCAAGCCAACCCAGCTGGGAGGCCAGCCCCCCGGGGCCTGGGAGCCGGCCGGGACCCGTTTACGGCCCGGCCTTGTGGTGGGAGCCTTTCCAAGTGACTACCTCTCTGAGCCTCGGTTTTCTACCCTGGAGTGGGGAACGGTGGCTGTTCTCTTCCTGGCAAAGGGGACCCGGCATCAAGACGTGCTCCAGGGAGGCCACGGGCCTGGGGCTGTCCCGGGACCACCCACACAGGGTCCGCCTCTGGCAGAGCTCAGCTCCCGGGGGAGCAGGGCGGAAAGATGTTGGTGCCCCAAACGAGTCATCTCAAGAGCGGATCCGGAGGGTCCCACGGGCAGCTGCTTCCCACCCCCCAGCGGGTCCTCGGGGGAGGGGCGGGCATCCGACCGGGACAGCACAAAGCCAAGCGCCCTGGCGCCTCAGAGCTGCGGCCGGACTGCAGTGTAACTGCCCAGCGACGACTCGGGGTTCCTCCGGGAACGACCTGGGATTTCACAACCGCGTAGAACAGGCTGTGGGTCTCAAGGCTGGGAACCAGGCTGAGGTTCGCCCTGGAGAGGTCAGACGCCAGTGGGCTGTACATAAAGGCCCCGGTGGATTTTCCTAAGAAATGTCTGGAAACCGGGTGTGGTCTCCAAAGACTCACCACCAGGATGCGGCAGGCGAGGCCAGCGCAGGCTGGGGTCCCCGCCTGTTCTTCCAGGGGAGGGCCGTGGGGGGCTGCCTCTGTTCCCAGGTGTGGACGGCACCGGGGTCTCACCTGCCGTCCAGCCCCGTCGCGGTTCCAGACCAGGGCACCGGGCCTGCCTTCTCCCCAGGACGGAAGTCCTACCCTGGCTCTGGGAGGAGGGAAGTCCTGCGGAGTAGTAAGACCCCTGTCCCCGAGGTGAGGGTCCGCGATGTGGGGGGAGCCCCCATCCACAGTAGCCACACTGGAGAGAAGCCTCGGGGGCCTGCAGGCGCTGAGCTAGAGGTCTCCCTGAGTAGTTCCCGGCTGTGGGACTGGGGCCCGGGGAGCCAGCTGGGGGAGGTGAGCTGGGGGAGGCACAGAGGAGCCCCTCCCCTCACCCCTGCAGGGAGACCTGGGAAGCAGACCTGCCTCACCGAGCCAGGGTTTCCGTGATGGGGGGCAGCGCACGCTGCGCTCTGTAGGTGGGACTGTGCTGAGGCTCCAGGCAGGGAGGTCGGGCCGCTGTGGTGTTTTTCTGGGAGGAGCTGCCCCCCACGGTTGCACGCCCCACGTGAGTCCCCTTTTGAAACCAACCACACAGTGAAGACTGAGCTGCCGCGCGGGCGCACCTTTGTTCGTGTGGGTGGTGGATGGGGTGCAGCTGGGGCGCACGCAGGGGCCCCCAGGGAGGAGGCCGGGCGGGGTGGCCGGTGTGCCTTCTGCATCTGCCTGGGACCCTGCAGGTGGGGACACGTAGTCTTCGGTGGGGACTGCGCCGGGGTCCCTGGCGGCCCCCCTCACCCCCCCCTGCGCCCCGCCCCCCCCCTGCGCCCCGCCCCCGCCCTCCTGGCCAGCCTCCCCCTCTGTGCTGGGTCTGCGCAGGAAATTCCCGGCTCGGGTTCAGGACCCAGCGCCCCTTCAGCTATGCCTCGTCTCTTCTCAGGGCTTCACCCCCTCTGCCCGACACCCAGGACGGTCCCAGCGTTGGTCTTGCTTTCTTCTCCCTGCGGCCTTGTCCCATCGTGCTGCTCGGGGCACCGAGGCCCCCCGCGGCCCTCCCTCCTGTGACCCTCCCCTCCTACCCCCATGGCCCACCCTCCCCTGGTGCACTCAGTACCTTCCCAGGCTGTGCAGCCCCCACAGCTACCCCTGACCGCGGTGGTCACCCCTAGAGAGACCCCCACCTGCAGCGCAGGTGCTCCCCTCCCCAGGCCCTGGGAACCACCAGCCTCTTTACCTTCTGGGTTTCTCCCAGAAGCGGAATCACAGGGTAGGTGGACTCTGCCTCCGGCTTCTTTCACTCAGAGTCGTGTTCTCTCCGGGGCGCCCCGGGGCTCGTCTGGGTGCCTTCCGCTCGGGTCATGGTCCTGGGGTCCTGGGATCGAGTCCACCTTGGGCTCCCTGCTTCTGGGGAGCCTGCTTCTCTCTCCCCTCCGCCCGTCCCCCTCTGCCTGCTGGTTGGCACTGCCCTCCCAAGTAAATAAGTAAACAATAAAAAAGAAGCAGCAGCTCCCCAGGCTCATGGGCATTGCAGCAAGTGTCAGAACTCGTTCGCTTTCAGGGCGGGACAACGTCCCAGCGTGTGGCTGGCCCCGGCTGCGGGCTCGCTCCTCTGTGGTCTCGCACGGAGGCCGGAGGGAGCTTCTTCTAACACAGCGGGTGGTGAGGTCTCTCCTGCTTAAACCCTCCAGGGGCTCAGCCCACAGGATCCCTTGTGCCGCGGCCCCAGGGACCCTCTGAGCCCCTCACCCTTGTCCTTGTGGGCTCTTTACCCCCTGAACGTCTTCCTGCTCCTAACCCCCTGGGCTTTGTGTCGCCTCTCTTTAGCACACGCCTCTCAAGGTCCGGCCGTGTTCCTCTGCCTTGTCCCCGACTGGTGGTCCTCACCCTCTGAGTCCCTGCGTGGACGTGCTTCCTCGGGATGCCCTCCCCCAGCCCCGGGCCGTGCTGCCCCCTGTCCCGCATCGTAGCCCAGCCTTCTGGCCGCTGGTCCTCCAGCCTCTGCAGCCTCGGGCCTGTGAAGGGCAGCGACAGGTCTGGCTGGCCCCGGCGCCCCCAGCACATCCCGTCCGGGTACGGGCACGGCGCGGGTGCTCGCTGCGCGTGGCCGACTCGAGACAGACAGGTAGAGGAAGAGCTTCATCACCGGAGCGCCGGGCGGGCTTGGCGCCGGATCGGAGCGGCGTCTGGTGTGAACTTTAAGTCTGCATCCAGCTGGCCCGTGTGCGTGATTGGTCTCTATCCACACTGGCGAGTACGGCATATTCTTATTTAAAAAAAAAAAAAAAATCAATAAATCATTTGCAGGGCTGCTGCCAGCAATTACACGGCTGAATTAACCCCTTGTCTGCCAAGAGGGTGAAGGTTTCGTGACTTCAGCTTACCCAGTGCCGGGGCGCGTGGCCAAGCGTCTCCCGCGGACAGGAGTTCCTGGGTGTCCGGGTGCCCGCAGAAGGGCCCAGCAGCCACTGCCCCTCCCAACGCTGGGTGGGGGCCGCGTGCAGGCCGGGGAGCCGCCGGGGGCCAGGCGGTCCGGGACACAACGGAAACCCCCCCGTCCGTGCTGCCCGGCCAGACCCCGCTGACCTTGCTGCTGCCGTGCCGGGCTTCTGGTGGATCGCTGAGGGATCCCGGCGGCTGGGCTCCCGCGCCCCCAGGCCTTCCCCAAACATCCGCTTCCTAGTTCCCCAGGGGAACCCAGGCCTCCGGTCCTGCCCTCCAGCCTGGGCCTTCCAGAACATTCCAGCGGCCCCCGTCCAGGTCCTTCTGGGTGCGCAGGCTCTAGCCCCTGGGGGGCGCGGTCTCGGCAGCAGCGAAGACTTGGGGGTGTCCTTTTGGCCGCCCCAGCAGCCCGGTGGGGGTCAGGGCGCCTGAAGGACAAACAGATGGGCTTAGCGTGCGCCCACCGAGAGGCTTCCTTCCAGTGAGCCGCCGGGGGGCTGGGTTATCAAGGAGCACACTGACCTCCAACCACACGGTTTTGGCTACACGTCTCCCTTCTCAATTCTGTCTCTCTGAGGCCGATACCTGTCAGTTTGCGTTCCCCGAGCATATGCCAGCCTCCAGGACGTCCCCGTTTCCACAGGACTCTGCTCCAGCCCGGGCACCGGGGGAGCCACCCCGGCCGGGCTCCCTGTCCCTGTCCTCTGTCACCGAGCCCCCCGGGTATCGGGGAGGCCCCCGGACCCCCACTGGCACTGGGCGTTCGTGGCTCAGCCTGCCTGCTCGCCCTGCACGCCACCCCCCTCCCTGTCCTGCCACAGCGCTGTCCTTGGGGACACCCGACCCCAGGCCCCCTCCAGGCCCTGGGCTTGCTCTGCTTTTCGTCTTCTCCCCTGACATCCTCCGCTCCCCTGGAAGCCCCCGAAAGCCCTCAAGCCCTCGGTGGCCAGAGCCAACCCACCATTCTTTGGGCACCTCCTGCTGCTGGGTCTCCGTGTCTGTCCCCGGCTGGGGTGGTGGGTGACGGATCCTGAACCCTGCAGCCCTCGGGGAGCCTGTGGGGTTGGGTCGTCCTGGATCGTGCACAGGGGAGACTGTCGCTGCTGCTTGGGGCGGGTAATGAGGGCCCGAGCCCCCTGGAGAGCTGGCCCAGGGACCCCAGGAAACAGCACTTCCCAAGTTCAAAGCAACTCTGCTCATTTAAATGGAAGTGTGTTACATGTAAATACCAGCCTCAGGACAGGGATAAATGGGGGCCATCCTGTAACCGCCCTAATTGATATGTATATGTCCTCACGTGCACATTTGCATGAAAATGCCTGGAAAGATGGGAAGGTGTTCACCGACCCCCAAGCGGGGACCCCTCTGAGGAGGGCACAGGCCTGGGAGGTTCCCGCACTGAGACAACTTTAAAATAACTATTGTTAGAACAAAAATTCCCCTAGTTCCACGGCAGCGCCGTGAACGGTGGGACGTGCTGGGTCGTGCTACTGTTTCCCTTTGCTCTCTGGGACTTGCACACCAGAGTGGGGCCCACGTGGGAACACCGTGAGCCTGGCGGGGCGCCGGGCAGAGGGGGCACGAGCCCTGTGTGATGGTGTGCGGGGCAGGGCGCGTCGGAGCCGAGGGCTGGGGCCGTGAATGCGCGGAGCTGGCGGGTCTGGCGGCCCCAGCGGGTGGGCACCCGGGTGCCAGCGCCTTCTCACCACGTGGCGGGATCGGCAGCACAAGCACGAGCTGAAGCCTTGGCCCGGTGCGGGGCTGGTGGTGCCAAGCACCTGCTCAGAGCCAGGAGCCCGCTGGCAAGCCCCACAGGACATATTGCGCACCGAGCTCGCGGCCGGCAGCCTGCCCAGATGGGCCTGTGCCCGCCGGCGGGGACGCGGTGCTGGAATGTGTGGGCCGGCCCGGGAGGGGCCTCGGGGACCCTGAGATGTCCTCCTGGAGGGGGAGTCACGTCGGGGCCACCTTCTGCCTCCTCTCCACCCTCCCCCTACCGTTCGTCCAGGACTGTTCACAAGAATCGGCCCCTACCCCTGCGTCTGAGCCCCTGAATCAAATCGCTTTTGCCATTCGTCACATTACACAGAGGAACCGGCGGAAAGGAAGGGAAGTCATTTGATCCTATTATGTGGAAATTAGCTTGAAGCAGAGGCTGCTGCCTGGTAGAGCAATTTCTCTCCATTTGTTTCAGGAGAAAATTGCCTGTGCGTCCTCATCTGGCTGGGGCTGGCTGCCCACCAGGCTTGGCGGGCGGGGGCTCGCGGGGGCTGGGGACGGGCTCGCCCTGGACATACGGGGACTCTGGACAGCCCAGGAGCCAGGTCCTCTGCAGCAGGGGCCCAGCCGCGCCCCCCACGCAGGGAGGGCTCAGCACCTGTGTCCGAGCTGGACATCAGGGGTCAGGGGTGCTGGGGGTGATAGGACACACTGGCTAGAGGCTGGGACAGGCTGTGAATTTGCAAAAGGCCAGAAGGGGCGGCACGTCCTAGCTTCGTGGGCCCTTCCCTGGGGCGGCTATTGATTCTGGGGCCCAGCCAGCCTGGGAAGGCTGCAGGGAGCAGGGGGCATCTTGGGGAGGTGGGGAAGGAGTGTTTTACCCTCCAGAGGCCAGATGCAGGGCTAAGGGCTTTGTGTGCTGCCCCGAGCTCCCGGCACCAGCCCTGGGAGGGGAGCGGTACCCCGAGGCTCAGGGGGACCAAGCGGGGGCCGCACGCCAGGGACTAAGTTCACACTTAGGTCCCAATGACCCCTGAGCCCACCACTCACGTGCACTGAGCAGAGACACAGAGGTGCCACTGGGCCGTCCCGGGCCCCGCTGGGCAGCAGGGAATCTCCAGGCCAGGATGCCCTGTGGGGACAGAGTGTGGCTCCAGGTCTTGGCCCCGCCCAAGGGGATGGCAGCCCGTCCGTGCTGTTGTCACCTCTTTTGGGGGTGGCCTTGTTCTGAAATAAAACGTCAGCGTGCAACGCAGAATCTGAGAGTCAGCGTGACCCACGGGACCGACACCCCCGTTAGGCGGCAGAGCACCCGTATTGCCCAGAGAGTAGTGCCCCCACCCCTCAGGCAGCCACCGCTCTGATTTCTTTCCTTTGCTTTTCCTTTCTTTTCTTTAGATTTTACTTATTTATTTGAGAGAGAGAGAGAGTGGCTGAGAGAGAGGGATGGAGCATCTGAAGCAGACTCCGCAGGGACCACAGACCCCGACACGGGGCTCGCTCCACAACCACGAGATGGGCACCTGAGCCGAGACCAGGAGCCGCCGGGGCCGGGCGTGGTCTGGTCTAAAACTTGCCGAAGACAGAGTCGTCCGTGCAGCGTGTGTGGTCTGTTTCTGGCTCCTTTCACTCAGTGTGATGATGTCTTTGAGGCTGACGCGCGGCGTGTGTTCACTGTCATTGTGACTAGGGCTCCACGTAACGCCCCTACTTACGCTCTTCCTGCCGATGCCCGTTTGGGCGGCTGCCGGCTTTGACGACCGTGAGCGAAGCCCCTGTGAGCATTCTCGTGCGGGCGTTTTTGGGTAAATCCCCGGGAGCCGACGGGCTGGGTCACCGGGTTTTCGATGTAAGAAGCCGCCACCGCGTTTCCAGGGCACCCGGAGCCCCGCGCCCTCATGAGCCGCCTGGGAGGCTGCAAGTGCTGGGCTCCGTCCACCTTGTGGGCAGGAGTGCTGCCCCCTGAGGTTTCAGTCTGCGTCTCCCTGGTGACTAACGATGTCGAGCGTCTTCTCACACGCGTATTGGCCACTCACACGGCTTCTTCTGGGAAACATCTGTTCAAGTCTTTTGCAAGTTAAATTGGATTACTTGTCCTTTTATTGTTGCTTCCTAAGGATTCTTTATGTATCCTGGTTATAAGATGCACGTGTGTATATGGACACAGATATGGATACACTCTTTGCTTCTTTCCGGTCTGTCGATTGCCCTTTTGTTTTCTTAGCGACGTCTTGAAGATGGGAAGTTTTCCATTTTGATGAAATTCCATTGGTTATTTTGTTTTTTTCCTCCTGGCCGGTCCCTTTTGTGTGCTCTCCAAGGAAAACCGGCCCGAGGTTGCTGAGGTCTGCTCGTCCTTCTGGGTGTTCCCTGTCCGTCTTTCATATTGACGTCTGTGATCCACCTTGAACTAGTTTTGTGTACGGTGTGAGGAAGGGGTTGGTGTTTATTTATTCACACATTTGTCTGGATGAAACTCTCCTCTCCTTATGGGGTTGCCTTGGAGCCTTTGTCCGGGACCCATGGGCCTTGTATTTGGGGGCCTGTGTAGAGTCTCTCCTGCTCGCACACCAGGTCCCCCTCGGCCACAGCCTTGCCGCCCTGATGCCCGTGGCTTTGCAGGATGTCTGCGTCAGGTGGTGTAAGTCTAGCTCTGCCCGACTTTTCCAAGACGGCGTTTCCTTTCCCAGGTCCTTGGCACTTCCAGATGTGTTTCAGAACTCACCAGCAGTTTCCACGAAGAGGCCTGCTGGGGTTCTCATGGGACTGTGCCCAGGGGTCTGTGGACCCCTTTGAGGTGCCCAGCATCCTGGCCACACCAGCCCCCCGCCCACAACCTGCCCGGCCCTTCACACGGGTCTCCTCCCCTCCTTTCTCGCCACAGCGTGTCTGCTTCTGCTCTCAGAGTTCGGTTCCGTGTCGACAAAGACCCCCACTTGGAAAGTCGAGCCAGACCGGTGTGCATCTGTTGCTATGGTTACGGGAGGGAAGTAATTTCCTGTGAGGTATCTTCTGATCGCTTCCGTCGGACGCAGGAGGAGATTAGGAGACCGTGGCGGTGCTCGGCCTGTCTGCTAGGGACGGCGAGGCTCTCGCTTTGACCTCACGGGTGGGATCACAGTCGGCCTGCCCGGCCCGGCAGATAGAAGGGGGCTCATTAACAACCATCGGAGGGTCACTTTGCTGGGTTTATTGCAGTCGTAAAATCGCCTTCACCCTATTCTCTCTGAAATGCTGGGCTATAGCACAAGAGATTGGGAAGCCTGGGGGTGTTCAGCGTGGGAAGCCGGCCCCACAGCCTCTGGCTGCCTGCACGGAGCCCGCCCCGTGTAGCCGGGCCCGCCGCCTGGGGACGTGCTCACTCCCCTGCCCACAGACCTGGCCAGAGCTGTCGGGAGAAGGGTGAGCTCAGCGCCACATCCGGGGCCGCTGCTCTGGGAGCCAGGAGATGAGGTCTCCCCGCTGTGGGGGGTTCAGGGGTCACAGAGTCATTTGGTCCCAGCCCCCCAACAGCTCCTGGGCCCTGGAGAGAAGAGCGTCCTGCCTCGTTCTCAGGCAGGCGCAGACCGAAGAGCAGACAGGGCCCGGGTGAGCCCGCTCGGCCGAGGTCAGCTGGAGGAGTCCACTCACCCCCGACCTCGTAGGCCTCGGCTCCTTCTCTTCTTGACCCAAGGCCCCAAGGGGGCTCCAGCCCCTGCTGCCCCTATACTCCTCCAGCTTGGGCAGGGTGCCCCTCTTCTTCCTGAGTGGGCACGGGGCACAGATGCAGAGGGTCTGAGCCCTGGGGAGGGGGCTGCCCTCATGAGAGGGGACGCACTCTGGCTGCGTGGACCGAGGCCCCGGCCCCGTGGGGGGACATCAAGCAGGCAGCTGGGAGCACTTCTCTGGCTTTTGGACAAAGTGTTGAGGTCCCGCCAGTGACAACAATGGCCTATCACAGCCAAGGTGACCTTGACCAGCTGACCCTGGTGGCACCCCATTTGAAGAGGTAGCTCTGACCCTGGGGCTGGAGAAAGGGGCAGGAAGAGATGGGTCTGGATTTGGGACAGCTGCCCCAGTGGGAGCTTCTGAGGAGGAGACAAGAGTAAAGAGAGCCTCCGGACCGTGGCAGGGGGAGGGTCTGGGCTGAGCCGGGGATTTGGGGGTGTGTAACACCCCAAGCCGGGGCGAGACACTGGGGAGGGAGCGCAGGGAGGGGCAGGAGGTAGAGGGCCAGTCCCGGGGAGGGACGGACAGCAGACAGGGAGGAGGCTGAGACCCGGGGGCCAAGGAGGAGGTGCGAGAGGGGGAGCCAGACCCCACCAAACCCTGCTGCTGGGTTGAGGGATGAGAACAGAGAACGGACCGTGGGCAGAGTGCCTTTGGCCAGAGACGCTGCCCAGGGGAGAAGGTGGAGGGAGGGCAGGGGAGGGGCTGTGGGGGTGGGGAGGCGGCCAGGGCAGTGGGTTTCTGCTGAGAAACTCATGTCCTGCGTCCTTGTTTCCTCGGGTTTTGGGTCGTCCCCCAGGGCCTGACTCTGCAGGTGGGACCCAAGGTCCCCCAAACCCCCTCTGTTGGGTGAGCTCTCCTGTTAGGCCAGCATGGTCTCTGGGGGGACCGAAGCCTCGTCTGGGAGCAGAGGGGCCCTCTCTGGCCACCTGGCCAGCCGAGCCCAGTGGGCTCGGGGTCTCCAGCAGGGCGGGGTCTCGGCCGCCCGGCAGCGCGCCTCCTTCCCTTTGTCAGCGCCGGCGGAGGTCCCACGTGCCTGGGCCCGTTATTGCATTTTGATAAAGAAATTGTCTGGAGAAATTACAGCAAACACAGCTCATTCGCTGCACAGAAATGCTTTTCTCTCTCTTCTTTTCATCGGCAAGTAGGCAGTGAGACTGGCTGCGTTCATGCAGCCCGGCCTGGGGGGGGTGGGGTCTGAGACGGATCTGCTGCTCTGGGGAGGGGACACGTGGCCCGGGGACAGCAGACGGGTTCCGTGGCTCCCGAGCTGGGCAGCTGCCCTGCCCACCCTGGTCACCCTCCAGGACAGAGCGGCAGGGGAGGAAGGGGTGTGGGGGGCACGGGGGGCACGGGGCTGCGGGAGTCACGGGGGCGCAAGGGTTGCAGGGGCGGCAGGGGCACAGGCTGTGGGGGGCGTGGGGGCTGCGGGGGAGGCCCCACAGGAGGTCGGGGATGCAGGCCTGGAGGCCCAGGGACCTGCCACACCACCTGCACCCCTAGGCTTGCCAGGCCTCAGGGCCTTTCCCAGCCTGTTCATGTAGAACTTTCACAGCAGCCCTGGGGCTGGCAGGAATACTGTTTCCATCCCCATTTTTTTAGGAGAGGAAACAGACTCTGAGGGCCGCCCCGAGCGTGGCTTCGGTCCTGCCTGTCTGTGGTGGGTCCCCCGTGTGTCCTCTTGCAAGGACCCTTGTGACGGCTTTGAAGGCTGGCCCGATAGCCCTTAACTTCGTCACACCTCACGGTTCCTTTTGCCACATAGGGTCCTGTTTTCCCAGATCCCAGGGACCAGGATGGGAGAGGTCAGCATTTCAGACCCCTCTGGTGGCTCCGGGGAGGGGTGGGCCGCACTGGGGCCTGGGCACAGCACCACGGGGCCTTTAGGAGCGTGCACGTGGACAGAGCTTCTCCAATGCAGTCACCTGGCCTGTGTACGAGCCCGGCGGGGAGTTGCTGTCTGTGTGTGAGTGTGTGTGTGTGTGTGCGTGCGTGCATGTGTGTGCATGTGAGCATGTGTGTGTGAGCGTGTGAGCGAGCATGTGTGTGTGTGCGTGCATGCGTGTGCATGTGAGCGTGTGTGCATGTGTGTGTGTGCGTGCATGTGGATGTGAGCATGTGTGTGAGTGTGTGCGTGTGTGTGCGTGCATGTGGATGTGAGCATGTGTGTGAGTGTGTGCGTGTGTGTGCGTGCATGTGTGTGCATGTGAGCATGTGTGTGCATGTGTGTGTGTGTGTGCGCGCATGTGCGGCCATGTGCGTCCAGGCTTGGGAGGTTGATGGGTGGGCAGGACTGAGAGTGCTTCTGGGGGCACAGGGCCTGCATTGGTCCCGTTTGGCCACCACTCTCTGGATCTCCCCCTTTCCTGCTGAAGTGCCCAGGACGTGAGCCGGAGGCTTGTGGGCTGGTCCGACCTAAGCTCTGTGCAGCTGCCCAGCTCACCAGGATTGTGGTGCAGGAGCAAAGCAAACTGATAGAAATGAGCACTTCTCAAGTGTTAGAAATTAGGGGGTGCCCACTTCCCAGTGTGTACCCCAAAGACCTGAGAGTGGGACCTCGGAGGGATGTTTGCAGACGCACGTTCATAGCAGCAGTATTCACAACAGCCAAGCCCCGGAGGCCGCCCAGCTGTTGTTCGGTGGATGGACAAACAAACAAATGTGCTGGATCCGTACGCTGGGGAATCATCCAGCCTCCGAAGGGAAGGAAGTTTTGCAACACGCTACAGCATGAACGAACCTTGAAAATGTGACGCGGAGGGAAATAAGCTAAAAAATAGGACAAATACTTTATGATTCCACTTATGTGAACTCTCACTTACCTGAGAGGAGTTAAATCCAGTGAGAAAGTAGAATGGGAAGCACTGGGGGTGAGTGTTCAGTGGGACACAGGTTCAGTTTGGGGAGATGATAGGGGTTCAGGAAAAGGGTGCTGGTGCTGGTCACATGATGATGTGAATGCTTGTTTTTTTTTTTTTTTTTTTTAAGATTTTATTTATTTATTTGACAGAGAAATCACAAGCAGGCAGAGAGGCAGCAGAGAGAGAGGGGGAAGCAGGCTCCCCACTGAGCAGAGAGCCCGATGCGGGGCTCGATCCCAGGACCCTGAGATCATGACCTGAGCCGAAGGCAGAGGCTTTAACCCACTGAGCCACTCAGGTACCCCGATGTGAATGTATTTAATGCCCTTGAACTATGCCCTTGAACATGGATAAGAGGGTAGATTTTACATTACATAGATTTTCTCACAATAAAAAATGTGAAAAAAATAGATCATGTCTGTATGGTAGCACCTTTACTTGTGCTCCTGTCGTAAACACCTCGAAAACCGGACCAGAAGTCTGAAACGACTGTTTTGCAGACATCAGAGAGTGCGCAGGGTGGAAGAGAGATCCCTAACAAAGGAAGTGAGTCCGCCAGGGCTCTGGATTTCTGCCTGAAGGTAGCTTCCAGAAGCAGGGCAGGGAGGAGGGACCCACAGAGAGTGTGCTCGCCAAGTCGGAGACCCGGGAAGCCGAGCTGTGTAGAGCCTGCAGAGCAGATCCAGAGAAGATAACCAGTGTAAGCGCCCCAGAACTCTGCAGAGGGGCTCCCACGGGTCTTTGCCTGAGTGCCAGGTGTCCCGTGCACGGGGTGTAAACTCCAAGCGACTTTGCAGAGTTAACAATCATCAGATTGCTGCAGGGTGAATGATTTCCAGATAATTTCCAAATAATTTCCAAATATTTCCAAGAAATTATTCAGTAGGGGAACCACAAGAGTCTGGCCTTCTTAGTGGCCTGAACTAACCCCAGGGAGAGGGCTCTCCCCTAGACCTGTCTCCAGAGCGTCAGAACAAGCCTCCACGGACCCAACTTATCTCCGGCGGCCGCACAGCCTGCCGGAATGAAGCCGTACTCTCAAAGGAAGGGAACAGACCCCAGCTCTCAACAACGGTATTCAAGGTGATGTCCAGCATCGGATCAAAAATCACCAGACAAGCAGAGGCATAAGGTGATGTGACCCATAAACAGGAGAAAAATCAGTTCACAGAGGCTGACCCAGCAATGACAGAGACCGTGGGAAAGGATATTACAACCCCAGCTATAGGTCTGTTCCATGGGTGGAAGGATTTAAAGGAAAACATGAACAGAGTGAGGAAAGAAAGAAGACACAAACATCCCAAGTGTAAGTCACAACAGAGATAGAAGATACAAGGTCTGGAGTGAGCATCTCATGGGGTGGGGACTGGACCCTGCAGGAAAGCCAGTGGGCTCCCCTTAGTGATGGGGGTGCGTGACTACGTTCTCCCTGTGACATCGGGGCCAAGGGGCTGCAGCCGGGGTGGCTCAGCCCACGAAGGTGACTGCTCGGCCCTTTACAGGACGTGCTTACTGACTTCCAAACACTTGTGGTTCCGAGTATTTGCCTTGTGATGACCTCACGTTATACATTGTAGAGCACACCTTGGTTCCCAAAGATAATGCATATTCTAGTTTAAGCTCGTTGGGTTGGAGTGGTTCCGAATCGGCAGAACACGAGTTCTCAGGGATGGGGACCATGACCTCGGGGTGCTCCTCGGGCGCAGTGGAGGGGACGTGGGCAGGAGCAGGTGGCCGGCAGCCTGTGCTGCCCTGAGCGCCGGGGTCTTTGTCCTGCCGGCTCCTGGGGGCTCTCTTCCCGCCCCCCGGGGTGTGAGCCCTGCTGTGGGGGGACGTCTGCCCTTGAGGGGTGCCGGCGCGCGGCCGGAGATGCAGGGATCCGCTGGGGGTCCAGGCAAACTCGGCCCCTCTTCTCGGCAGCAGCGCGTTCCCTCCTCCTCTGGCCTGGACCTCTCTTTTTCAGTTTTTAGCTGACATCTATAATTTGGAAAGCCATAAAAATGAATACAGATGAAATATTAGAGGACGGCAGCATGAGAAAAGCGTGAACAAAGAGGCTCTCACGGCTTCAAATAGGTCTTAAAACTGCTTTCATCCGCGCGCTCGCCTCAGCCCAGTGAAATTGATTCATTGACCAAATTGGCCATTTACAATTCAAAAGCCTGTGTTCTCTGAGCGCAGCTCCCTCCTGTCCAGATTTATGGGGCCGCGGGGAGGCAGCCGGGGTGTCTCTGGTTTCTTTTTTAAGGATGATCTACGTGAGGCCACGGACCCCCGTTTCCTGCAGAGCCGCACGCGCCTTCCGGGTTTGACGGGGTGGGAGCCGGCCCGGGGCCCGTCTGCAGGGCTGGCCTGCCCCCCACGCGCCCACCCGGGCTGACGCTCCCAGAGGGGTGGGGACTGGAGGTGGACAGGACAGTGTTCTCACTGAGAGCCGTGCCGGCTGGTATTCAGTCCGAGGGTCTGCGGCTCTGCCTGTGGGATGGCTCGGAGCCCCTTGAACTTGCCCCCCTGAGCCCTTACACACGCTGTCCCAACGCCGGCCCTCTCCCCTACTCCTCTCCCGACCCCAGGCCGAGCAGGGGCCTCTGTCTGTCGTCACGTCCTTGGCCCAGCACATCCTGCCTGTGGTTTGCCCGAACCCGGACCCGCTCTGGTCAGTGGGGTCCTGGGTCCAACGCAGCCTCGCACACAGCAGGCTCAGGGACCTGTGTTCCATCTCACTGCCCACTGAGCGTTCCTGGGTCCCCAGGACCCCCGGGTCAGGTGGCGGGTTTCCTTGGGGTGGGCAGGAAGCAACACGAGGCAGGCAGCCAATAAAGGGCTAGTGGCCAGCCCGTGGGAGGGAGTGGAAGCCCCCAGGGTCATGGGGGAGCCTCAGAGTTACAGCCCAGGGGCCGAGGAGCTGGGGTAGTCACCCGCCGATCCAGGAGCCCCTGCTTGAGGCCAGGCCCTGCCAGCCTTAGCTCCCACGGCAGGGACAGTAGAAGGTTCTGGGGCATTTGCCAAAGGAATGCGGGTGCCGGCAGTGGGAGGCCAGGTGTGCACTGAGGGGTGTGGGGGGGTCCTGGCAGCCCCAAGCCCTCGGCCTCGGCCGCCCGTGCCTCCCACGCAGGGACAGGTCAGGCCAGACGCAGGCAGACCCCTGGCCAGGCCGCAGCTCCAGGAGGCTGCACTGCATCTCCCCGCCCCCACTGAGGGCCGGTGGGGACCCCCTGCAAAGCCTCACGTCTCTATTTTAATTACTCCAGCCTATTTTGTAACTTTAATTATATAATAAGCGGCGCACTGAAAAACCATCGTTAAATTTTAAGCCTTTGTAATAACACCATTTTATTACATTTTGATGACTTTATAACTATGATACTTTATTATTCGTTCCGTCTTATTTTATGATGGCACAGTGAGATTTTTAATATCTAATTACGGTACGGGGTGATCATTAAACAAGTCTAATACGTAAGTGTGTGGCACCCCGGTCCCCGGGAGTGCCCGCGTTGGAAGAGGTAGGAGGCCTGCCGCATCCGTGGGTCGTGCCGGCCCGCCGGCCGTGGGCAGGTGCTCGGCTGAGGGATCCGACAGGCGCTGCGAGGGGGCGGGGCATCCATACTCAGCCGCACCGACCACACCCAGGAGGTCACACGGGCCCTGCGACTCCCGGGCCCCTCCTCGAGGATGGCTCCCTGCAGGGCTGACAGGCCTGGAAGCCTCCTCCAGGAAGACCTCCAGGCCCTGCTGGAAGGCTTCTCTGGGCCTCGTGTCTGTGCCCCAGGACATCCCATGAAGTGCCGAGGAGGGTCTCTCCTCCTGGACTGGAGAACCCCTGCAGGACCTCGGGGACATCTGGTCTACCTGCCTCCTTCTATGGCAAAAGGGGGGGGGAAGGGGTAGCATGGTGAGGCCGTCTGAGTGTCCAGTCGTAGCCCCAGGAGGGGGACCCAGGCCTGCCGGGCTTCCCCGGGAGAGGACCAGGGGGCAGGGCAGCGAGACTCGGAGGGACTAGGCCGGGCGGGAGAGGAGGAAGAAGGGGCAGTCAGGCGGTCCTCGCTCTCCTGGAGCGTCTCCTGGCTCCCCGCTCACCAGGCAGAGGCTCCTGCGGTGGTGGGGAAGCGGGGGGGGGACTCCCTGAACGGGGCTGTGCGCCCTGGTTGGTGTGCCCCCCGCTCCCTGAGAGCAGAGGAGCAGAGGAAGGCCCCGGACCCTACGGAGGAGGAATTCTGGGTGTACTCGTGGCCAGGGGCTGCTCCTTTTGGTGTGTGAGGCTCTGCCCACAGCCGCTCCCACCGCCTGCCCCACCTGGTGTCCTGGGCCCTCTCCTCCCACGTCTGCCCCTGGGGTCCCTCCTGCTGCAGCCCACCCCCTGGATGCCCAAGTGGGGTGGGGGTGAGCGTAGGCTGCAGCCCGCCCTGCCCCCCTCCCAATCCCTTGGCTTCCGTCTGGTGCCATCTTTTCGGATTCCCTGTTGGGTCTGGGGCTGCGGGAAGTTGGGGCCGTGGGAGCCCCGTGGGGCCCTTGCTGCCTGGCCTGGCACACACCAGGGCCTTCCGTGGGCAGACAGGCAGAGGCAGCCTTGGAGAGGTTTCGCATCTGTGTATCTCAGGGGTCCGTCTGCAAGCCGGCCGGCCGGCTGTCGGGAACCCTCCGTCCCTGTGGGGGCTTGCTCGGTCCAGTCCCCAGATCGCTGAGGCCATTGCAGGATTCCAGCAGCCTGGACGTTCCGCTCTCCGGCCCCCCGAGGAAGCCCCCACGGGGGCGGTCAGCCCTGGTCCTGCCCTCTGAGCCGGGCCGGGAGCCCTGAGCCACAGCCCGCCCGGCTCGCGGTGCCGGCAAGGTGAGGCCAGACCCCGGCGTTTGCCTAAGACTGAGTGAATAAAATTGACAAAAATCAAGGACCTCGGCCCAAAGTGCCAGGGTGATCCTGGCTCCAACTGTAGGGCTTTCTTTTTTCCCTCTGGGGCCCCTACCCTGTCCCCACCCCCGTGCCTGGAAAGGGTGCTGTCTCCGGGATGCTTTTTAGGAAAGATTTTATTTCTTTATTTGAGAGGGCAAGAGAGAGCACAAGCAGGAGGAGGGACAGAGGGGGAAGCAGGCTCCCCGCGAAGCAAGGAGCCCGATGCGGGTCTCGATCCCAGGACCCCGGATCCTGACCTGAGCCGAAGGCAGAGGCTTTAACCCACTGAGCCCCCAGTCTCTCTACACCCTCACAACCCGGGTGGTTTCCTGGTTTTGTTTGTGCCGATGACAGACGTCCCGGGGGCCACCGAGCGCTGCTGCAGCCTGCTCTCCGCTCGGATTTCCTGGTGGCTCTGCGGGTGCCCCTCTTCCCACAGCCCTGCTGGCCCTTTGCTGGGCCTCCCTGGAGAGGTGGGAGCCCTTCGCCCGCTGCCTGTTGGTCTTTCCCTGCGGATTGTGGCTCCTGAGTTTGTGAGACCGTGAGAGACGGCTGCGTGCCCTCAGGGGCTCCTCAGCCCCTGCTCCCAGGGCGTCGGGTCAGCCTCCAGGGAGCCCTCCCCTCCCCTCCCCTCCCCTCCCCTCCCTTCCCCTCCCTTCCCCTCCCCTCCATCCTCCCCTCTATCCTCCCCTCCCCTCTATCCTCCCCTCCCCTCCCCTCCTCCCCTCCCCTCTCCTCCCCTCCCCTCCC
>CM053609.1:120130369-120200108 GCA_028646535.1 Procyon lotor | reverse complement strand
GGGGTCATGTCAAGGGCTAACTAACGCTGAACTTGCTTCTGGAGGTGCCTCGGGGACCTTGTGTGCCCGACACCTCCCGGGCCTCCCTTACTCGCACCCGCCGGCCTCGCTAACATGGGAAATGTGCGGCCTCACGCCCGTCTGCGTTCCAGAGCCCTTCCTGTGACAGGCAGCGGCTCCCGAAGGCCAGGAGGAGGGCCAGGCCTCCGGGGCTGCGGAGGGAATCTCCGCCCTGGATCTGGGCCTGAGGGCCTGAACTAGTGGGGTGGGCAGCCTTCCGTTTCCTGGGTTCTGGAGAGGTGCGTGGGAGCCGGCTGGGGGTGAAGGCCTGGGGGGCACCGCATGGGGCTGAGTGGTCCCAAGAGCAGCCTCTTGTGGCCTGAACGGCTTCTGGGGAAGCCCGTCCCTGTGCCCGCCCACACAGGCAGGGTCTGGAAGGTAGCAGGGGGCCTCCTGGGTGTCCTGGTGGGACCTGCCGCAGCCTGTCTGAGGGTGCGGACATCGAGCTGGGGGACAGGGACGGCTGGTATGAGCCGTAGGTTGCTCTGCCCCTGAGGACTTGCCAAAGTACCACTCAGCGGTCGTGTAGACCGACATGGAAGTCTGCAGCTGCTCCCTCGCCGTGACACCCCCCGGCTTCAGGAGGACCCACAGGGCAGGACGCAGGGGCACTGTGGCCAGGCCCTGTCTAGCTGGCCCATAAAGGGATGCGCAGGACCTCTGGGCACCCTGCTGGGGGCCACTCCCTACAATTTGCTTCTGGTTTTCGAGACCTTTAATGTAAGTTAAAATAATTTCCTCTTACTATTATTTGGCTCAGGACTTTTTGTCAGACTGATGGGCAAGTTTCATCAAACACTGTTTCTTCATCTATTGGTGGGGTTGTATGATTGATTGATAGACTAAATTTGATTGAAATCCTGGATTTCCTGGTATTGAACCATCCTTGCATTCCTGGAACAAAATGTACTTGGTCGTAGTTGCCATTTAAAAATGTTTTTCAGGATTCTATTTGCTAATATTTTATTTAGAATTTGTTCGTAAGGATATTTGTAAGTGATTCAGTCTGTAGTTACCTTTTTCTGTTCTCTTTTAAATACATAATTAAAGCTCACTGCCCTTATGAATTAAACTAACACATTTTCCATCCTCTTCCATGTCCAGTGTGTTCAAAATAACATTGGAATTATCTGTACTATCATGATGGACAAAGTGGCCCTGACCTCTCTAGTCCGGGTGCTTTTTAACAAACATGTTTACTAAGATATAATTTCACACCACGTAACCCGCCCCCATTGGATGTGTGCAGGAGACTGTGTTCAGAGCACGCCCTAGTCTGTGAAGCCATCCCCACGTTCTACTTTCAGCGATTTCTGTCCCCCGTGAAGGAAACCCCGTTCTCGTAGGAGCCCTTCCTGTTCTTGCCCACTCCCCTCCAACCCTGGGCGATCACTCACCTGCTCCCTGTCCATGGGTTTGCCTGGTTTGCACACTTCCTTATAAATGCAGTCTCATGATACGTGATTGTTTTTATTGGCTTCTTCCACTTAGAATAATGTTTTCAAGGCTCATCCTTGTACACATCCTTCCAGTGTTAATGGGCTCTTCGGTCCTTTTTTTTTTTTTTTTTTTAAGATTTCATTTATTTGTTTGAGAGAGAGAGAGAGAGAGAACGTGAATGCACACAAGCAGGGGAACGGGGAGAGGGAGAAGCAGGCTCCCCGCTGAGCAGAGAACCCGATGCTCCATCCCAGGATCCTGAGATCGTGACCTGAGCTGAAACCAAGAATCAGACACAACCAACTGAGCCGCCCAGGTACCCCCTTGTGGCTTTTAATATACACAATACTGTCATCTGCAAATAAAGATGATTTTGCTTCTTCTTTTCTAATTCGAATGCTTTTTATTTCATTTTCTGGCCCAGTTGCCCCGGCTAGAAGCTCTGGTACAATGTTGAATAGAAGTGGCAACAGCAGAGGTCTTTGTCTTGTTCCTGATCTTAGGAGGAAAGGTTTTCAGTCTTCCACCGTTAGTTATGAAGTGAGCTCTGAGTTTTTTTGTGGATGTTTTTTATCAGGTTGAGGAAGTTCCTTTATTCCTAGTTTTTTTTATCACAAAGAAGTGTTGGATTTTGTTACTTTTTTCTGTATCTTTTGAGATGATTGTACAGTTTTTGCCCTTGCTTCTGTTAATATTAACTGATCTTTATATGGCAGATCAACATTGCGCTCCTGGGATAGATCCCACTTGGTCATGGTGTACAAACCTTGTAATATGTTGTTGGATTTAGTTTACTATTATTTTGTTGAGGATTTTCTTCCTGTATTGACAAGAGATTCACCAGGGATATTGGTCTATAATTTAGTTTCTCGTGATGTCTTTATGAGGTTTTTATATAAAGTCAGTGCTGGTTTCATAAAATGAATTAGGAAGTGTTCTCTCCTCCATTTCTTGGAAGAGTTTGTGAAGGATTCATGTTTCATTTGGTAGAATTCACCAGTGAACCTACTGAAACTGGGAAGTTTTTTATTTCTAATCCAATCTTTTCTTAGAAGTCTATTAAGGTTTCTACTTCATCTGGAGTTAGTTTTAGTAGTTGTTCTTTTTCTAGGTTATTCCCTATTTTATCTGAGTTATCTAATTTGTTGGCATACAGTGTTTATAGTATTTCCTTATAATCCCTTTTATTTCTGCAAGACCAGTAGTGATGCCCCCTTTTTCATTCCTGATTTTAATAGTTTGAGTCTTCTGTCTTTTTTCTTGGTCAGTTATCGCTAACGATTTGTCACTTTTGTCTTTTCAAAGAAAAGAAACTTTTGATTTTGTCGATTTCCTCTATTGTTTTGTATTCTCTATTTCATCTGCTCTAGTCTTTATTATTTCCTTTTTTCTGTTTGCTTTGGGTTTAGCTAATTCTTCTTTTTCTAGTTTCTTAAGGTAGAAGAGTAGGTTATTGATTTGAGATTTTATCTTTTAATGTAGGTGTTTACAGCTGTAAATTCTCCTCTGAGCATCTTTATTTATTTTACTTGTATCTCATAAGTTTTGATATATCGTATTTTCATTTTTATTCATCTAAGCATATTTTCTAATTTCTCTTGAAGTTTCTTCTTTGACCCACTGGGTATTTAAGAGTGTACTGATTAATTTCCATATATTTATGAATTTCTTTTTTATGATTGATTTCTATTTTAACTTCACTGTGTTTGGAGAAAATACCTTGTATCATTTAAATCCTTTTAAATTTATTTGTGTTTGTTTTATAGTCTAACATGGGGTCTATCCCAAAGCCTGCCGTATGTGTACTTGAGAAGATATATTCTACTGTTACTGTGGGGAGTGCTCTACAAATGTCTTTTAGGTCTGGTTAGTCTACAATGTTGTCCAAGTCCTCAGTTCCTTATTGATATTCTGCCTGCTGGTTCTTTTCATTATTGAAAGTGGGTATTGACATCTCCAACTATTATTGCTGCATTGACTATTTCTCCCTTCAATTCTATCAGTTTCACTTTATATGTTTTTGGAGTCTGTTGCTACTTATATATACATTAAAATTTTTTTTAATTTAAATTCAATTTAATTAACATGTGTATTATTAGTTTCAGAGTAGAATTTAGAAATTCATCAGTTGCATATAACACCCAGTGCTCATCCCAACACGTGCCCTCCTTAATCCCTATCCCCCAGTTACCCCTCTCTACCCCCTGCCTCCCCTCCAGTAACCCTGTATGTTTACTAGAGTTCTCTTATGGTTTGCCTCCCCTCAATTTTCATCTTACTTTATTTTTCCTTCCCTTCCCCTAGGTTCATCTGATTTGTTTCTTAAATTCCACGTATGAGTGAAATCATATGGTATTTGCCTTCCTCTGACTGACTTATTTCTCTTAACATGATACCCTCCAGTTCCTTCCACATCATTGCAAATGGCAAGATTTCTTTTTTTTTTTTTAAGATTCTATTTATTTACTTGACAGAGAGAGATAGAGAATGGCGGAGGGGCTGAGGGAGAGAGAGAAGCTGAGACTCCCTGCCTGATGTGGGACTTGATCCCAGGACCTCAGGATCACGACTTGAGCTGAAGGCAGATGCTCAACTGACTATGCCACCCAGACTTCCTAAGACTTCATTCTTTTTGATGGCTGAATAATATTCCATTGTATATATACACCACATCTTTTTTTCTTCTTTAAGATTTTATTTCTTTATTTGATAGAGAGAGAGAGAGAGTACAAGTAGGCAGAGCGGGAAGCAGAGGGAGAGGGAGAAGCAGGCTCTCTGCTGAGGAGGGAGCCTGATGTGGGGCTTGATCCCAGGAGCCTGGAATCATAACCTGAGCCAAAGGCAGCCACTTAACCAACTGAGCCACCCAGGTGCCCCTACATCACATCTTCTTTATCCATTTATGTGTCAAAGGACAGCTGGACTCTTTCCATAGTTTGGCTATTGTGGACATTGCTGCTATAAATACTGGGGTGCATGTGACCCTTTGAATCACTGTGTCTGTATCATTTGGATAAATACCTCATAGTGCAATTGCTGGGTCGTAGGGTAGCTCTATTTTCAACTTTTTGAGGAACCTCCATACTGTTCTCCAGAGTGGCTGTACCAGCTTGCATTCTCACCAACAGTGTAGGAGGGTTCCCCTTTCTCCGCATCCTCGCCAACATCTGTCATTTCCTGACTTGTTAATTTTAGCCATGTGAGGTGGTATCTCACTGTGGTTTTGATTTATATTTCCCTGATGCCAAGTGATGCGGAGCACTTTTTCATGTGTCTGTTGGCCTTTTGGATGTCCTCTTTGCAGAAATGTCTGTTCATGTCTTCTGCACATTTCTTGATTGGAGTATTTGTTTTTTAGGTGTTGAATTTGATAAGCTCCTTTTCTATTTTGGATACTAGCCCTGATAACACATTTGCAAATATCTTCTCCCATGCTGTAGGCTGCCTTTAGTTTCCTTTGCTGTGCAGAAGCTTTTTTTTTTTTTTCTTGATGAAGTGCTAATAGTTCATTTTTGCTTTTGTTTCTCTTGCCTTGAAGATGTTTCGAGCAAGAAGCTGCTGTGGCCAAGGTCAGAGAGGTTGTTGCCTGTGTTCTCCTGTAGGATTTTGATAGATTCCTGTCTCACATTTAGGTCTTTCATCTATTTTGAGTTTACGTATGATGTAAGAAAGTGGTCCAGTTTCATTCTTCTGCATGTGGCTGTCCAAGCTTCCCAAAGGCATTTGTTGAAGACTGTCTTTTTTCCACCGGATATTCTTTCCTGCTTTGTTGAAGATTAGTTGACCATAGAGCTGAGGGTCCATTTCTGGGTTCTCTATTCTGTTCCACTGATCTATGTGTTTTTGTGCCAGTACCACACTGTCTTGATGATTACAGCTTTGTAATAGAGCTTGAAGTCCAGAATCGTGATGCCTCCAGCTTTCGTTTTCTTTTCAACATTCCTTTGGCTATTCGGGGTCTTTTCTGGTTCCATACAAATTTTAGGATTGTTTGTTCCAGCTCTGTGAAAAAATGTTGATGGTATTTTGATAGGGATTGCCCTGAATGTGTAGATTGCTTTGGGTAGCATTGATATTTTAACAATATTTGTTCTTCCAATCCACGAGCATAGAATATTTTTCCATTTTTTTTTGTGTCTTCCTCAGTTTCTTTCATGAGTGTTCTATAGTTTTCAGAGTACAGATCCTTTCCCTCTTTGGTTAGGTTTATTCCTAGGTATCCTATGGTTTTGGTGCAATTGCAAATGGGATTGATTCCTTGATTTCTCTTTCTTCTGCCTTTTGTTATTGTATAGAAATGCAACTGACTTCTGTGCATTAATTTTATATCCTGTGACTTTGCTGAATTCCTATATCAGTTCTAGCAATTTTAAGGTGGAATATTTTGGGTTTCCTACATAGAATATTATGTCATCTGTGATGAGTGAAAGTTTGACTTCTTTACCAATTTGGATGCCTTTTTTTTCTTTTTATTGTTTGATTTCTGAGGCTGGGATTTCCAGTACCAGGTTGAATAATAGTGGTGAGAGTGGACATACCTGTTGTGTTTCTGACCTTAGGGGAAAAACTCTCAGTCTTTCCCCATTGAGGATGATGTTTGCTTTGGGCTTTTTGTATCTGGCTTTTATGATACTGACGTATGTTCCTTCTATCCCTACACTGCAGAGTTTTTATCAAGAAAGAATGTTGTATTTTGTCAAATGCTTTTTCTACATCTGTTCAGAGGATCATATGGTTCTTGTCTTTTCTTCTATTTATTAATGTAGTGTATTACATTGATTGATTTGCAGATGTTGAATCAAACTTACAGCCCAGGAATAAATCCCACTTGGCTGTGGTGAATAATCCTTTTAATGTGCTGTTGGATCCTATTGGCTAGGATCTTGGTGGGAATTTTTGCATCCATATTCATCAGGGATATTGGTCTATAATTATCCTTTTTGGTGGGGTCTGGGTCTTTGTCTGGTTTTGGGCTCAAGGTAATGCTGGCCTCATAGAATGAGTTTGGAAGTTCTATTTCTATTTTTTGAACTAGCTTCAGAATAATAGATATTAATTCTGCTTTAAATGTTTAGTAGAGTTTTGCTGGGAGGCTATCTGGCCCTGGACTCTTGTTTGTTGGAAGCTTTTTGATTACTGCTTCAATTTCTTTGCTGATTATGGGTCTGTTCAGGTTTTCTATCTCTTCCTGTTTCAGTTTTGGTAGTTTATACATCTTTAGGAATACAACCATTTATACATATTTAGGAATACAACCATTTCTTCCAGATTACCTAATTTATTGGCATTTAATTGCTAATAATATTATCTTATAATCCTATTTCTTCAGTGTTGGTTGTGATTTCTCCTCTTCATTCATGGTTTTATTTATTTGGGTCCTTTCTCTTTCCTTTTTGAGAAGTCTGGCTAGTGGTTTATCTTATTAATTCTTTCAATGAAAGAGCTCCTAGTTTCATTGTTCTGTTCTACTGCATTTTTAAATTTCTATTTCATTGATTTCCACTCTAATCTTTATTATTTCTCTCCTCCTCCTGGATTTTGACTTTATTTGCTGTTCTTTCTGGAGCTCCTTTAGGTACAAGGTTAGCTTGTATATTTTAGACTTTTCTTGTTTCTTGAGAAAGGCCTGTATTGCCATATACTTCCCTCTTAGTACTGCCTTCATTGCATCCCAAAGATTCTGAACTGTCATGCTGTCATGTTTTCATTTTCCTTTGTGTCCATGTATTTTTTAAAAAATTTTCTTTAATTTACTGGATGACTCATTCATTCCTTAGTAGGTGCTCTTTAACCTCCACGTATTTGTGTTCCTCCCAAATTATAATTGAGTTCAAGTTTTAAAACACTGTGGTCTGAAGTTATGCATGGTATTATCTCAATCTTTCTATACCAGTTGAGACCTGATTTGTGACCCAGAATTTTATCTATTCTGGAGAATGTTCCATGTGCCCTCGAGAAGAATATATATTCTGTTGATTTAGGATAGAATGCTCTGAATATATCTGTGATGTCCATCTGGTCCAGTGTGTCATTTAAAACCCTTGTTTCCTTATTGATCTTCTGCTTAGATGATCTGTCCATTGCTGTGTTGGGGTGTTAATATCCCCTACTATTATTGTGTCATTACCAATCTGTTTCTTTAATTTTGTTAATTGGTTTGTATAGTTGGCTGCTCCCTGTTTAGGGGAATAAATATTTACAATTGTTAGATCTTCTTGTTGGATAGACTGTTTTATTATGATATAGTGTCCTACCTCATCTTTTATTACAGTCTGGTTTAAAATCTAGTTTGTCTGATATAAGGATGGCTACTCCAGCTTTCTTTTGATGTTCATTAGCATGATAAATGGTTCTCCACCCCCTCACTTTCAGTCTGGAGGTGTCTTTGGGTCTAAAATGAGTTTCTTGTAGACAGCATATCAATGGATCTTGTATTTTTTTATCCAGTCTGATACCTTGTGCCTTTTGATTGGAGCACTGAGTCCCTTTACATTCAGAGTAATTATTGAAAGATATGAATTTAGTGCCATTGTATTGCCTGTAAAGTCACTGTTTCTATAGATTGTTCTTTTCTAATCTTTGTTACTTTTGGGCTCTGTCTTCATTCAAAGGATCCCCTTTAATATTTCTTATAGGGCTGGTTTAGTGTTCAAGAATTCCTTTAGTTTTCGTTTGTCCTAGAAACTCTTTATCTTTCCTATTCTGAATGACAGCCTTGCTGGATAAAGTATTCCTGGCTGCATGTTTTTTCTTTTTAGTATCCTAAATCTCTCATCCCAGTCCTTTCTGGCCTGCCAGGTCTCTGTGGACAGCTCTGCTGCCAGCCTTATATGTCCACCCTTTTAGGTTAAGTATCTCTTGTCCTGAGCTGTTTATCTCTGAAATTTGCAAGTGTCACTATTTTTTGTCAAGGTGTTAACCTATTTTTATTGATTTTGAAGGAGGTTCTCTAGTGCTTCCCGGAATTGAATGCCCATTTCTTTCCTCAGATTAGGGAAGTTCTCAGCTATAATTTGTTCAAATCAACCTTCTGTCCCTGTCTCTCTCTTCAACTTCTGAGACCCCTATTATTCAAATATTGTTTCACTTCATGGTATCACTGATTTCTTGAATTCTCCCTCTATGATCCAATAGTTTCTTTTTTCTCTTTCTCTCAGTGTCCCTGTTTTCCATCATTTTGTTTTCTATATCACTGACTTCTCTTCTGCCTCATTTATCCTATCTGTGAGAGCCTCATTTTTCCTTCATCTCAGTTAAAGCATTTTTAATTTTAGCCGGATTAGATTTTAGTTCTTTTATTTCTACAGTAAGGGATTCTCTAGTGTCTTCTGTTTTTGTCAAGGCCAGCTAGTATCTTCATGATCATTGTTTTGAATTCTAATTCTGACATCTTACAAATATATTGATTAAATCACTGGCAATAAGTACTTCTTCTTGTTCTTTATTTTGGGCTGAGTGTCTCCATCTCACCATTATGTCCAGAGAAGAATAGAAGAATGAGAGAAAAGACAAAAATAACAATACCAGAAAAATACAAACAAAACTAGCCAGAAAAACAGAAAGTAAAAACAAACAAACAAACAAAAAATGGAAACAAAACAAGACAAAATCAAAGCAGAAGTAAACCAGAACAAAACAATAAACTAGATCCTGGATGTATTTTGCTTTGTTTGATAAAAGAGACTGGGTCTCAAAATAGGAAAGAAAGAACTTATATATACACAAAAATACAATAAAATACAATGAGAGGAATCCAAAAATAATACATATATGTAATGTATATATAAAATAAAAAATAGAAAATAATTGAAAATATTAGAAAATAGCTGTAAAAAATCTGAAACTGAAAGACTAAAGGATAATAAAAGTAACTGGCAAATGCTATATAGTTTTTCCCAAGAGCTGAAGTTCTGCAGTTCTCTAGGATTGGTAACTTGGTATTAGCAGGGTGTCCCGCTGGTCTTCTGGGAGGAGGCCATTCCACTGATTCTCAGGTGTCTTTGCCCAGGTGGAATTGCACCCCCCCTTACCAGGGGGCTGGGCTTCGTGTAAGCGCTCTGGATTGGTCTCTGTGGTGGTTTTGTTGCCTGAAGTCTTTTAGCACCGATTTGGGGGATGATAATTGCCGTGCTCCATCTCTAGCCCTGGAGCTGAACGTTTGTGCCCCCCCCCACTCTTCAGTGTGCTCCCAGAAAAAAGCAGTCAATTACTCCTGTCTCCCTGGTCTCCGTCCACACTCCGTGCTCACCCAGTCTGTGACCAAGCATGCCCCCCCTTTGGAGTCTGCACGCTTTATGGAGTCCTGCAGCTCGCACCCATGCCCCACCACTCCACCTGTGGGAGGGTCGGGGGAGTTCTGCCTCTTGCTGGGCCCCTGCCCTGAGAACAGTGACCCTGTCATGTTGCGGTTCGCAGTTTAAGGCAACATTGAGCAGAAAGCCAGCACCTGGGCTCACTGTTTGCAGCCGACTTCCCCACTGCAATGCGTGGGAACTCTGCTGCACTCATGCAGCCCTGTTCTTCTTGTGACCCTGGGGATCCTGAGGCCACACTGTCCCACCTGGGATTCCACCCCACTTCACCAACCGAGCAGTGGGGACGTCCCCTCCTGTAGCAGACTTTTAAAAGTTCCAATTCTGCGCTCTGCTGCTTATAATACTTTGCAGAAGCCTCCTTAAGCAAGCTCCTATCCCCTCTGTCCTAATTTCAGATGAATTGCTACAGGTTCACATCTCCGCGCCTCCTACGTTCCAAAAAGTGGTCATTTTTCTATTTGTAGAATTGCAGCAATTGTTTTCTCAGATCTCTGATTTGTTTCTCCGGTGTTCATAATGCTTTGATAACCAGCTAGCGGAATTCCAGGGACCAGACGAAACTAGGGTCCCCTTCCCCTCTGCCGTCTCAACTCGTCCTCCTGAGTATACTTCTAAATGCAAACATGCGTGCTCATAGTTCTCTGATGAATTTGCCCTCTTATTGCCGGGAAATGGTCTCTTTATGTGTAGTAATGTTTTTTGTTTGTGTTTCTAAGTTTTTGTTTTTTTTTTTATCACAGTGCAGTCACTGACACTTGTATCCATTTGCATCCTTTCTTTCAAACAATTTGTATTTTGAGTCTAAAATGTGTCTGTTGTAGACACCACGTAGTTGGATCTTGGTTTATTTTTCAGACAATCTGTCAATTTTTGCCTTTTGATTGGATTGTTTGAGCCACTCACATTTAGAGTTATTGTCGATATAATTAGATTTATACCTGCCGTTCTGCTTTTTGTTTTCTGTCTCATGTCATTTTCACTCCTTTGTTCTCCTGTTATTTCTTTATTTTGTTTAAAGTAGATGTTTTTTAATGCAACATGAAGACTCATGAATTTCTTTAACAATTTACATAACAATAAAATTACATATTTAGGTTATTTTTAATGGTTTCCCTAGGACTTACAGTATATACCTCTTAGATTGTCAGAATCCAGCTCAGATTTATATTGACTTAGTTCCAACAAAATACAGAAACTTTGCTCTTAGATTGCTCCATTCACTCCCTCTTTTTAGTCTATCGCTATACATCTTGCTTCTACATATGTTACAAACCCAACAACACATTGTTAAATCATTTTGTATAATCATGTCTCTTGAAGCTGAGAGGGAAGACTGGAAGGCAAGTATATACTTATGGGGCTTCTTATTTTGATCTTATTGACCCTCTTTTATCATCTTCATTTCTTCCTGTGGACTTGAATTCACATCTCATGTCATTTCCTTCCTCTAATAAAGCTTTTCCCCACTACTTTTGTGCTGTTATTATCAAATATATTACATGTGTATGATACAGGCTTTCAAATACAACATATTGTTTTATGAAATGGCTTTTTAAGTAAGTCGAGAGAGAAGAAGAAATATGCAATTACAGTCTTTTGTAATTACCTACTTAACTACCTCTACAGACACTTTTGTTTATTTGTGTGGATTTGAATTACCATATTACCCTCTTGTGCTACTTTCTTTCCATCTGAAGAACTTCTATTAGTATTTCTCAGAAGGCAGATTTGCTAGTAACTAATTGTCTTTTTATTTAGGAATACTTTTATTTCACCCTCATATTTTAAAGATACTATTGCTGGATACGAGACTTTTAGTTGGCAGATTTTTCCTTTCAACACTTTGAACATTTCATCTCTTCGCCATCTGGTCTCCAATGTTTCGAGTCAGCTGTTAATTTTATTGGGGTTCTTTTGTATGTGATGAGTTGTTTTGCTCCTGCCGTTTTCAAGATTTTGTCTTTGTCTTCGATGTTTCAATTAGCATGTGTTTTGGTGTGTGTCTTTGTGTTTATCCTACTTGGAATATTGAGTTTCTTGGATATGAAGTTGATATTTTTCACCAGATTTGGGAAATTTCCAGCCATTACTTTTCAAGCATTTTCCCTATTCCCATCTTGTATTCTCACCGCATGTACATTGGTGTGCGTCATGGGATTGCACATTTCACTGAGTCTCTGTTCATTCCTCTTCATTTTGTCTTTTCTATTCTTCAAATCGGGTGATCTCTATTGACCTAGCATGAAGTTTGTGGAGTCTTCTGCCAGCTGAAATATATTGTTAACCCCCTCTAGTGAATTTTTCATTTTACTTAGTGTACTTTTCTACTCCAGAGTTTCCAGGGATGTCCCAGTCACCATAAGTACACTTAATACCTGGATCTTGGTTTCTAATACAATTCTCCAGTAAAAGGAACCAGAGATCTTGAAGGAACAGCTTTCCAGGGCTGTGTCAGTGATGACACAAGAGGATCCTGGGACATGTTGTAGTGCAGAAAGTAGAGAAGTAGGGAAGAACCCCGCAGAGATGGAATTTTGTCAAAGGGACACAGGACCCTAACTTAAAGAGCTTCTGATGGCCAAACCTGGAATAATTTGAGCATTAAAATAAATTGCAAGCTGGTGCAGCCACTTTGGAAAACAGTGTGGAGATTCCTCAGGAAATTAGAAATAGAGCTACCCTATGACCCTGCAATTGCACTCCTGGGTATTTACCCCAAAGAAGCAGATGCAGTACCAAGAAGGGCCACAGGTACCCCAATGTTCATAGCAGCAATGGCCACAATTGCCAAACAGTGGAAAGAACCAAGATGCCCTTCAACAGACGAATGGATAAAGAAGATATGGTCCATATATGCAATGGAATATTATGCCTCCATTAGAAAGGACGAATACCCAACTTTTGTATCAACATGGATGGGACTGGAAGAGATTATGTGGAGTGAAATAAATCAAGCAGAGAGAGCCAATTACCTTATGGTCTCACTTACGTGCTGAGCATAAAGAAAAACACGGAGGGCATTGTGAGAAGGGAGGGAGGGGTGAATGGGGGGAAACCAGAGGGGGAGATGAACCATGAGAGACTGTGGTCTCTGAGCCACAAACTGAGGGTCTTGGAGGGGTGAGGGGCTGGGCGAGCCTGGTGGTGGGTATTGAGGACGGCACGTGTTGCATGGAGCACTGGGTGTGGTGCATGAACAATGAATCTTGTAACACTGAAAAAATAAAATAAACATATTTGGGAAAAAAATAAAGTAGCGCAAGATTATAGCCCAAAGCATAAAATAAATACCTGTGAGTCCATATGGATCTAAGTAAGTGACTGAACAAATATATACATTGGGGAGAAGAACCAAATGTCCCGTGGAGAAGAATTCCAAGGAATTCTGTACATACTCCCTCCTCCTTGCCCTCGAGTGTGGGCTGCTCATGGGGGGTCACTCCCTCCAAGGAGTGACATTTGAAAAATGGAAAGAAGAGTACAGGTTAAGGTGGAGCAGGGGAAAGGCTCACCGAGCGTGGTCTCAACCTCAACCAGGTCCTCATGGTCAACGCAGCGCTGACCAGTCGTGATCACCTGTAGCCTTCGTACCGTGCAGTGAAAGGGGCTCTTTACCCAGAACCCATGGTCAGTCATTAGAAGAACATCAGGCAAATATTAGTTGAGAGTTGTTCCATAAAATATCTCTAATTTTTCCCATGTTCGAGCTCTTAAATTTATCTTCCAAGCCCTTTATCTGTTTCGCCATGATTTCCACCTCATATTTTTCTTCTTTGCTCATATTTTTTAATACTTCATCTTCCAGGCCATTGATTTGCGTCTAAACAGTGATCGTAACATCCTTCAATCTACTCACTGAAATTATTCTTTTTAACTCTAGTAACGGAACGACGAGCGTTGGGCCCCTTGAGGGTCCCCTAAGTTGTTCGGTGTCTCCCTGTTGCCCCAGGGGGCCCAGAGCCAGCATCCGCTACAGGGGAGGGGGCAGGCAGAGTGGAGGGGACAAGGCCAGGCTTCCAGAACCCCCACCCCCCGTCTAACCTGGGAAGCCACATCACACCTCTCCCAGACCCCCGAAGTCTATGCTCTTGACTTGAGATCAAAAGACGAGGTTGTGGCCACAAGGGCCGAGGCCAAAGCCGCCTGTCCCAGACTTGGCAAAGGAGGGCGCGTCTCCGATTCTACCAAGGACGACATGTTCTGAACATCAGTCAGTTAATGTTTTGTGAGTCACAAATTCTGAAACAAAGTGCCACGGAGGGATAGCTTTTCTGTCCCCACAGCAGTGACCTGTCAGGGACCATTGGAGCAGAATAATGAGAAATGCAGGGGCGCTAGGAGCCACCTCCTGGGACACGGTCCGAACACCTTCACGCAAGGTCCTCAGTGTCAAGGAGAGACGGACGGAGGCTCAGGGAATAACCATTAATCACAATACTGTAGGGTTTGTGTGTGTTTTTTTTTAAATAACTGATTCATTTACTGTCTCCTTCCTCTCTTCCTTTATGAACTCACCCTTAACCGGTGGCCACTTGAGCGATCGGACACCTTTCTGCGGTCTCGCTGTCACCTCTGCCCGCGAGTCCAGATCTTTAATGAGCTGCGGAGCCCTGAGTGCTTCCGGCCAGCTCTCCACCGGCAGGGCTGGGCACCCCAGAGTCATGCGTGAATTCAACTCACGTCCTCGGCCCTGGACTGCACCTCTTCCTTGTGTGGGGGGGTGGGTAGCATTGAGCTGAGGAAAAAAGAGAATGTGGAAGCCCCAGAAGACCGGTCACAGCCCCACCCGTTGCCAGGCTCCGCTTGCTGGGCTGTTGTCTGGGAAACCTAAGCCCTTTCAGGGGCAGCCGGGGGGGGGGGGGGGGCAGGGACGCTTCATTCTAGTTTAAGGGCCGTGGCCGCAGCTCAGAGCAGGGGAGCCCTGAGGCCGGGCCTGAGGGGAAGAGTACAGCTGAGGGCCCAGGGGGACCCGAGACCCCTGGACCCCGAGCCCATTGGTGACCGATGAATCTCCACCCACCCTTTGCTCTGAACAGAAATAAGTAGTTTGATCTCAATACAGGAGCGTCTTTGGCAATAAATACTTGGATAGTGGGTCCACTCCCCTCCTGGAGTTTCTCCGGTGAGCCGTCTGGGCAGAGGGCACGGCGGGGCAACCCGAGCCCGGGGGTCTGGGCGCCGGCCGGTGGGCAGCAGCGGGTGAGCACACGGCCGTCCCGAGGGCTGAGCGGTCGCTATGGCCACGCACGCTTCGCTCCAGGTAAGTGGACAATACACTGCTGGGAGGTCCCCGCGTGTGATTCACCTCGCGGGCAAGTCTCAGGGGAGAAGCTGGCGGTCACTTCAGAGGATGTGGCCTGAATCCTCCTCCACCCCCTCCACACTGGGAACTCAGAGACGCGAGGGCCATCTTCATTCACAAAGGACAGTCGTGGCCAAGTACTTTGGATTTCCGGCTTCCCGCTGAGGTCAGGGACCAGGGGTGAGACGCCCTCACAGCCCGATGGGCGGGCCAGTGTCCCAAGACACGGAGCAAAGAGACTGGTAAGGGCTGGACAGAGACACAGACTCAGTTGTGAAGACCACAACTCTCTCCATGGACACATTGCCCAAGAAGCTTTACAATTAGAACTAATAAGGTTTGATATAAGGGGATGTAAAAACCCGCAGCACAGCGACCTGATCACCAACACTAATTGGAAAATGCAATAGAAGAAAACCATACTGCTCGTCGTAGCAACAGAACTGCACCTAGCAGTAAATAAAGACGTGTGGAATCTCAAAGGAGAAAATATTAAAATTGTATTGGGGGTCATAGATGCAAGTTGAACTATTGGAGGGAAAGACCATGAATAGGAAGACTCAAATTTAAATGTCCATTTTTTCCTATAAAAAACCTATACACAAAATGCAGTTTCATTTACAACCCTAACTCTGTTCCCTGGGGTCCCTGATCAGGTAGATTCCTGCTTCACGCGGAGACCGAAGGAGCAGGAAGAGTCAGGTTTGAAGGCAGAGCTGGAAACAGAGGGACTAGTTCCACCAAATATCAAGACTGCGTTGTAGCCGTGAGGGGCGTGTGCAAGACCTCCACGGGAAACACGGGACTTCAAAGCGTTTTGAAGAAATGGCTTTATGGCTTTAAGAAACAATTCTGAAGCAAGACACGCAACTATAATTGAAGTTGGGTACGTTTGACCGTCTCTGCTGTACGGCCGGACCCATGAACAACAAAAGGCACCACAAACAAAGCTGAAAGTTAAACAATAAGCCCCAGATCAAGAGGAAATATTTTCCATACGTATAACAGACAAATGATCATTGTGCAGCATATGTAAAGAGCTTATACTGATCAATAAGATGATGCAAAAGGGGAACCAACCAAAAATAAGAACTTGCAATTAACAGAAGTGGAAATGGAAAATCCCACATGGGACGGGAAGGCCCCCTTTCCCTAGTAATCAGGGACATGCAAACCTAACCAGGGATTTAAGATCATCACATTAACAAAGGTTAGGGACCTAACAGAACCAATGGGGGCCGTGGGGGTCCCATCACAGACTCTGTGATGCCCATTCTCCCAGCGGCTGGAACAGGCCTTGGCTCCGGTGCTCAGACCTGGGCCACAGAGGGTGATGCTGTTTGTGTTACGTCGGGAAGAACACATCTTTGCTGAAGCAATAGTGAGGACAGAGGGTGAGGGAAGGGGGCAGAACGCTGCCACCTGCTAGGTCCGGGTGTGTGCACGCGTCGTCCAGCCACCTGGGCTCTGAGCATCCCAGCCGCACCATCAGGAACATGCAAGGGGCGAAGAAGCTGGATCCCGAAGGGGAAGAAGCTACGGAGACAGAGGAGACAGCAAAGGCCCCAAGGAAGCGGAGCAGCGGACAGTGAGCCTGGTGCGCGGGCAAGAGGCCGTGAGAGACGCGCGCGGACCCAACGCTGGAATCCAGCCTCAAGGACCCTTATTCCGAGAGCAGATAGTAGCTGCCCACCCACGAGAGCCGCCCTGAGAGGCAGCGCGGGGCCACGCACGCGGACAGAAGGGCGAGAGGCCTGGGCCGAGGCGGGGCTGGTGGGTGCGGGGCCCCGGGCAAGGCGCATGAACACGGCGGCCAGTGCAGGAGCGTGAGGGGTGCAGGGGAGAGAAGGAGGCCCGGGGTCCGGGGACAGCGTGGCAGCCAGCACGGGGCCCAGGAGGGGCCGAGATCCTGGCTCGGCGGCCGCGGGGCTCTGCTGCGATGGGCTGGCGGCGGTGCTGGTGTGGGGCGTGGTGGGCAGGCAGGGGGCGGGGTGGAGGGGCGCCGGAGGGGGGTCTGTGGGCCCCAGGGGCCTCCCCTCTGGGAGGAACGAAGTGACCAGGGGGAGGAGGAAGGACATCGGACAGAGCAGAAGAATATGCTGCAGGGGTGTGTCTGAGCCTCAGAGCAGAGGTGCCCCAGGTTTGCAGCTGTGGGGATGGGGGTCAGACCCGCGTCACCCCCTGCAGTGCCCTCTGGAAGGTCTGGGAGACCAGTCCAGCCCCCGGCTTGTGCCGGTGTGGGCAGAATTCCAGGTGTCTCTGGACAGATGCCCCACGTCCCCCCTGGCAGCCAAGTGAGGATGGCTCTCGGCTTCTGGAAACAGCCCTCGGCCCTCGGCGGCCCTGCTCCATCCCCAAAGCTAGCAGGTCGGTCCTCACACTCAGGCTGTCCTGCCCCTTCCTCCTCCGAGTCTGAGGTCAGCCGTGGGCACAAAGGACTCCTGTGGCTCCATGGCACCAACCAGACGGGGGCCGACCGTTCCCCCCTCCCAGTCGCGGCCCCGACCCCCCTCCCAGTAGCGGCCCCGACCCCCCTCCCAGTCGTGACCCCGACCCCCCTACACTCCCGGCCCCGACCCCCCTCCCAGTCGCGGCCCCGACCCCCCTACAGTCCCTGTGCCCACATGCAGTGTCCTCTGTGCACTTCCAGACATGTGGCCGGGCACCTCCTCTGGCCGCAGGTGGAAGGGGGACCCGGGAGATGTGGCAGAATCGCCGCCCGCGTGTGTGCGTCCCGTGGGTGTGAAGGCTCATCACGACTGGCAGGGAAGCCGGCCACGTGATTCCGGACGGGCCGGCAGTGTCCCGCCCCCCAGGTCAGAGCAGGCCCAGGCCCGCGTCCCTCGGTGCGCTGGGGGGCGTCCACCCAGACACAGCGTGACCGCGGCTCCTCAGGCACCCGTCTGAGCAGATGGGCTCCCGGGGCGTCCGCATCCCGGAGAAGCTCCGTGAGGGGCAGTCCCCGCCCAGGGGGAGGGGGGGAGGGCCCTCGGGCCCCAGCAGTGCTATTGTCCCACGGAGAGGGTCCCGGCTGGCCTCCGGGGTGGGACGGTCGCGGCACACGGCCATGCCCCAGCGCCGAGGGAGGATGGGCTGGCCGGGCGGGCAGACCGAGGCTGGACGGCAGAGCTGGTGCCCTCGCAGTTCCCCCCGAGGCAGCGTCACCAGCCGAGACAGGGGGGCTGCACTGCGCCAGGGGGTCTTTCCAGTGAATGGGGGTTACCGGCTGCTGTGGGCTCTCCTGTGCGTCCTAACCGGCCCCTGTCGCTGGCTGGCTTGGCGTGGATCCCAGCGGTTTGGGCTCACGGCTGTGTCCCAGGGGTCCCCAAGGCCGGTGCCGGTGCTGGTCCCAGAGCCGCGGGACCCAGCCAGGGACGCAGTTTGTCTCTTCCCTTGGCTCCCAGGGGGTGGCTTTGGGCCCCACGGAGCCCGCCATGCCGTTGGTGGTCTGGGGACCAGTGGGACCCCGTCTCCGGACGCTGGTGGCCCTCCACACGGAGTCAGCTCCCCTCGGGCATCCTGTCCCCGCGAGCTGGAGGCTTTGTCCCCGGCCGGACGGCCGAACAGCCAGGCGTGAGGGACTTGCTCACGGCAGAGGCCCTCACGGCGCAAGGGTGCACCCCCTCAGCCCCACAGCGCCCGCTCCTCCGCCTCCCGGGCGCCAGAACGTGTGCCGTGTGGCCGCCAAGGTCCAGGCTGCAGCTTCTCCAGAAACACCCTTGTGCGTGGCCACGGGGCTTAGGAGAGAGGAGTGACAGCCAGCACAGACCACTCGGCTCCTGCCCACAGCGCCGACCCCGGCGCCCCCCACCCCCCCCGCTGGGTCGGGGACGGGGTGGGGGGAATGGGGGGGGGCTGCGTCTCTCCTCCGCCCTCCTTGCCTTCTCCACGACCGGCCCAGCGGCGTCTGGATTAGAGTTCAGTCCGAAGTTAAGTTGCTCCCAAGTTTGGGTGCGACTTCCAACCCTTTCCCACCCTTGTCATCTCAGTGAACTCAACTTCTGTTGGATCCGGTTCCTAGGCGCCCGGCCGAGAGCCAGGGGCAGCGACGCGGGGAGGGTCCCACCCCCACCCCCCACCCAGAGGGCGGCAGGGAGAGGCCGGGAGAGGGGGAGGCTGCGAGGGCCTGTCCCACCCGAGGGGCACGACCGACCAGGCTGCAGGGTCCCCGCCGCGCGCCTGGGGCACCACGAGCCCACAGGAACCTGCGGGTAAAGGCGTGTCTGAGCTGACGGGTGACAGGGCTGGACACGGGAAGCCCCTTTCTTCTCCGCGGTCCTCCGCAGGTCCGCCAGCACCGTCCCGAGCGCTGTGAGCTCCGCGGGAGGGCCGCGGCCACGGAGGCCAGTCCCTCCCGCGGAGACTCGAGGCTCCACCAGAAGAGCGGGGAAACAAACTCTCACCTTTCCTCGCCTTACGGGCGACCGATTTCCATACGGCCCCGCGGATCGACCCCAAAGTCGAACCGCAAGACTCTTGGAGCAGGAGCAACTCGGTGGGAAATTTGAGGACGCAAAGTCAATTCATCATTATTTATGAAGCGACGCGGAGGAGTGTATTACACTGATTACTCACCAATCATTCCCCATAAATGCGGGAACCAACAAAATCCCACTGAATCAATAAAGTGGTGAGTTCCGCGTCTAAATCACGGCACCTAGAATTCTTGAGTAAACCTTTTGGTAATTTACAAAGGCTGTTGAATTTTATAGTAAGTGTTTTTCAAACCAAGCTGGATTCTAAACAATAATGACTTTTTAATGTGGCTCTGTGATTACATTGTCATAGTGACATACGGGGGTCTTCGACTGCATCCGAAATGAGCCTGGTGTGAATCACTCGCGGGCACAGCCCGGCGCGGCCCCAGGTAAAGCAATCTTCATAAATTACCCTCCAATCCGGGCGGCCTGGCAGGCGAGGCCTGATACCCATGTTGGCAACTTAAATTTCCACAGACAATTTGTAAACATGTTCCTCCCTTTGTTCTGGAGCCGGGGCCCGGCCCCTCCCGGGTCAGCCCGCCTGGCCTGGCCGTGACCTGGTGTTCGGGGCCCCGGGGCCCGCGGCGCACGTGGTCACTTGTGTGGAACAGCAGGGAGGCCCACCAGCGCCAGGCGAGCCCGGGCCCCGACTCGGGCGAGCCTGCTGCTGGTCCGTGCGGCTGGAGGGAGGCTCCTTCCCCATCCCTGTGCGTCAGTGACTCCTGGCCCTGCCGAGGCCCCCCAGCTGGAGGCCTGCCCACTCTGTTTCCGAACCATCGAGTGACCCCACTCGGGCGCCTCGGTGGCCCAAGGCCTGGGCTTGACACGCAGCAGGACCCAGAGAGATGCACGGGACACAGTGAGGACAGGTTTCTCTCCCACACCCTCAGATCATCCTCACGAGCGTGGGAGCTGGCCCGGGGCCATGGCGCACCAGGCATGGTCAGACCTGGGGGATGCAGGCACGCCTGGACCCAAAGTCCCCGGGGCAGGGCGGCAGGCGCAGCGAGCCCGGGGGCAGCGGCACGGCTGGGGGCTTTGGGGGTCTGGGGAGGCCAGGCCGGGGCTTGAGCGGAGCCCGCCCGTCCTCAGGCCGGGAAGGTGCCTGCCCCCTCCCCCCGGCCTGCACTCTGGCTCCCCCCTGCAGCCTCGGCTCGGGGTCAGTCTGGACCAGAGCCACCCCGCTGGTCTTCCCCATGGGCCCAGCCTGGGGGTGGTCCTTCTCCGCCTTCCCGGACCTTCCTCCAAGACAGGCCCCCCGCCCGGCTGTGTACCCAGAGCCAGGCCCAGCCGTGTCTGCAGCCTGGGTTTCCGCTTCTTCGGGAGCGTGGGGGGGCATCCTCCCCCACAACTGCCTGCCTCCTAAGGACCAGGTGTGCACCCCCTCGCCTGACCCCGGGGCCCTCGGCGGGGACAAGGGGAGACAGGGCCCTGTTAGCAATAAGGTACTTATGTTTTAAGAGGCCCAGGCTTTAAAAACATCAATTGTACCCGTTATCTTCATAATTTCATGGAAAGCACAGGTTTCCCAGTTAAGCTTATTGATTCTGATATTGCACTGGGGGGACGTCCCCGGGACTCCGCGGCTCCCAGCTCCCATGGTTCTTAGGGGCCCTGCTCCTTCTGTAGGCTCCAGCGTCCAGCTGTCACCCAGCGGGAGGCCTGCACCCCGGATCCGTGACTGCTCCCTGCTAGGGCTGTTCCCAAGGGAAGCAGGACATGGTCGCAGCAGCGCCCAGCTGTGCGGACACGGAGGGCTGAGCTGGGGGGCTCCCCTGGGGACCCGGGGTATAGGTACGGGGGGCCTCCTGCCTCGAGGCCGTCAAAGGAACCAGGAGGAGTCGGGGGCTGGCCCCGCCGCACGCGTGGACAAGTGGCAGAGGGCCAGACCACGGGAGGAATGGCCATGAAGTTCCCCTCGGGTATTTAGCAGAAGCGTTTGTTGGTGGCCACCGGCCACGGGCAAGGAGGGAAAGGCCCCCCCAAGAAGCAGCAGAGCCCCGTTCATGTCTCTGCTTTAAGAGAGAATCAGGAAGAAGTCAGGAGCCAAACCGCTTTCTGCCGAGACCCCTGCGGGACCGATTTAATTTCCAGTGCCGTGGACAGCACGGCAGGACGCTCTCGCGGGAGGGTAAGCTAGCCGCTTCCAAAGGAAGAGGAAACGCCACGTATGTCATGTCAAAAATTAACATATGAACCTCCAATCTACGCACCAATTCAAAATCTGATTTAACAAACTGCTCTTATTAAAGTCAATTGGCGAGCCTTCCATTATAAAAACAAATGAAATCCTCCCCATCTACCAGATAAATAATTTTCTCCCCACACCTAAGCGGGAGGCATTAACTTAACGGGTAATGATCTAAATTATGTATTAAACTCAATTACTTTTTATTACTGCTTTCCAATTAGGGGGCCCTGATTGACTCGCCCGCCCGGCGCCTTCTCGCAGGCCCCACCTGGTCCCCGGGCCCCTGTGTTCTGGCGCGCACGGCCGCTGTCCCCCAGCTAACGGGCTGTGCCTGCCCCTCGCTCCAGCCGGCGGGCGGGGTCCTGCTCCTGATGACCAATTACCAGCTAGATTGCCCGCGTGCTGGGGTCACTCCAGCACAGAATCCCTCCCTGCCTCCCTGCACGGAGCCCCCCGGTCCCGATGCATCCCCAGGCCAGGCTCTGGGACAACGGGGGGGGGGCCGCCACGGTTGGGGCAGCGTGCCGCGGCTGTGACCAGCATCCTGACTTCTGAGTTACTGACCTCTGTGTGATGTGCGTGTGGCCGGCCAGGCCCTCCCGCACCCAGCCTCCTGCGTCACGGCCCTGCTAGTTAGCTAAGACATTCCTTGGAGGAACCCAAGTTCCTCTGAGAATGGTCAGGGGTTCTTGAGCGCTTGGGCTATGGGGGCGGTGGGGGGCGGGGTGGGCCAGGAGCCTGGATCGGGCCGGGGGCGAGCGCCCACGTCCTGGTTCCTAGGCAGAGCCTTCTGCTGGGTCCTCCCGTGGGGGATGGGTGGAGCGCTTCCTCTTGTAAGGCCTGCGGTCCCTCACAAGGGCCCCAGCATCCAAGGCCAGGCAGCAGGGGTGTAGACGCAGGCCGGGCTGCACCTGCACCCGGGGCAGTGGGCGAGGGAGGGAGGCGCCTGCTGGTCCCTCTGGTACTGGAGGAGGAGCTGCGGGCAGGGCACAAGGGCGCTGAGCACCCCATCTCCATCCCAGGCAGTGCGGTGGGGTGAGCCACCTCGCTCACTGGGGAGCGGCCCCTTCAGCTGCGCCCCCACCACCAAGGGCAAAGTGAGAGGCGGGAGGGGGCGAGCCCAGCACCTGCTGGGAGGAGGCTTCCCGGGTGGACGTGAGCTGCTGGTGGCTCGCTTGTCCCCTGGCCTCTCTGAGCAGCCCTGAGGGCTCCTGTGCGGCTGCAGGGGGGCTACCCAGGGTCACGACCGGGAGGTAGGGTCGGCTGGGGATGGAGCTGGCCGGGGAGCCAGGACCTCCATGCAGGTTCCCCCAGGGAAGGTTTGGGAAAGCCAGTGGCCAAGTGGGCAACTGGGTGCCATCCTGCCCAGCGCCCCAGAGGGAGCCCCTGCTGGCCCACTCCTGAGGGCGAGGGGACGAGCACCGAGCCGCAGATGGGGAGCCGGGGCAGGTGCCCAGTTGGCCCCTAAGTCCTGCAGGGAAACTGTGCCCACGTCCCAAGGGCTGAAGGTCATGGATCAGGGGTTCAGAGACGAGCCCACAGGCAGCTCTGCGGTCACTTGGGGAGTTCGGGAAGGAGCCCCTCCCATCTGTGCTCACCGCTGAGCCAAAGCCCGGAGCCAGCAGTGAGGGGAGGGCAACACGTGCTGAGGCCGGCCAGGCTGGCCTGATCCGAAGACCTCCCATAACCCCCTGGGGTCAGAGGACCCCGACCTCCCATAACCCCGGGGTCGGAGGACCCCCTTGCCTTCCAGGACAGGGAAAATGCGGTGAGACTCAGACACAAAGTGCCCTCTTGTAGGGGACAGATGGCTACCCGCCTGGGCCCCAAGCTCTGCAGCCGCTTTCAGGGGCCCCAGGATGGGGGAGACCGATGCAATGGTCCTGGGTGGGCCATGCATGACCAGCGAGCCAGCCAGGGGGCTGAGGCATGGACCTGGGGGGGGCCGAGGCGTGGACCAGGGGGGCCGAGGTGTGGACCTGGGGGCTGAGGTGTGGACCTGGGGTGCCGAGGCGTGGACCTACCTGGGGTGCCGAGGCGTGGACCTACCTGGGGTGCCGAGGCGTGGACCAGGGGTGCCGAGGCGTGGACCTGGGGGCCGAGGCGTGGACCAGGGGGCCGAGGCGTGGACCAGGGGGGCCGAGACGTGGACCTGGGGGCCGAGACGTGGACCAGGGGGGCCGAGGCGTGGACCAGGGGGCCGAGGCGTGGACCAGGGGGGCCGAGGTGTGGACCAGGGGGCTGAGGTGTGGACCTGGGGGCTGAGGCGTGGACCTACCTGGGGGGCCGAGGCGTGGACCAGGGGACTGAGATGTGGACCAGGGGGCCGAGGTGTGGACCTGGGGGCTGAGGTGTGGACCAGGGGGCTGAGGTGTGGACCGCGGACGCCTGCAGCTGGCAGAGGCGGGAGGCTGTGTGAGTGAGCACACGTGTGCACGGATGGGCTGTGTGTGTGCGTCTCACCAGCAAGGCTCTTGGGCTCGTCCTGACACCCCTGAGTGCCCAGGCCCCCAGTCTGACATCTGCGTACTTGGCACAGGTGGGTAGGAGGGATCTCAGCTTTAGCACCATGGCCTCGGGGTCTGGGCCCCGCTTCCCCCTGCACGGCCTCAGTCCAGGGATGTAACCTCCCCGAGCCTTTTTCTTCTCCACCTGAGCTGCACTCGTCCTGCACAGCCCACCGCCCCACTTCTGGGGCTCCCCCGGCAGCCCCTCCGGCCACAGCTCCTGCCTGGAGACCACACGTCCTCCACACTGGGACTGACCGTGGCCTCGAGACCCCAGTTCCTGGCCCCTGTGCCCTCCTGAGAGCTCCTCCCTGAACTGGATCCCCAGGGCCACAGGTACGAGGAGGCCCGGCGGCCACCCCTGGGGACCAAGGAGCTGGGACTCCAGAGCACAGGCCAGGCGGGAGGCCGCCACGGTTGGACAATCAAGGAGTGCTGCCTGGAGGAGGAGTCTTCCCACTATAGTCTCCGCCCTGGCCTCGTCCCTTTCTGGGGGCGCAGCCCAGGGACAGGCTCAGCCAGAGACGGACAGGAAAACGCAGCCCCCACGGCCATCCCCCCGGGGACCGCTGCTCCTACCCTGTCTCACCCTGCCCTGGAGTTCGCTTTTTGTTTGTTTGATAAATTCTTCCGATGTTCGAGAAAGAAATTAATTTTACTTATTCCTCCAAGCGGTCATTAGAAAAGCTTTTAATGAACACAGTAAAACCCAACTAATTATCACAATGGCATTTTACTCTAAATAAAATTGACAGGAACCACGAATATGACGCATATAATTCTCTTCAGTTTATTAAAACCCATTTATCACATTTTATCCTAGAGGAAACTGATCATATTAGTCTGTGATAATTTAACTAATATTTCGTCACTGCATCTAATATTTAAGGGGAGTTTACTGATATTAAAGTCATAATGCATTATATGGAGATGACCTTGCATTCTAATTACTGTTCTTGGTGAGGAATGGGGAGCAGTGAACCTTCTGGATGGAGCCCGGTGTGGAGATGCTGGGCCTCTAATTACAAAAGATCCCAGCCCCATTCCCCAGAGTCGCTCCCGCCATGGAGCATGAACTTGGCGGGCCGCGGGGCAGAGCCCCCCAAGGGTGACCCCACACTTCAGAAACCCCCCATTTCCATCTGCTCCCTGAGTGCTCGCAGGGAACCGGGGTTCTCGTCCCTGGTGTCCCCCAACGTGATAGCAGACACAGCTACTGTGGAAAACAGGGCTTCTTTCTGGCCACGTGGGTCCCGAAGTTTCCTTCTCCAACCAGACGTGACCGGTCAGCTTTGGGGTGCAGGTCTGGCTCTGAGCTGATGCTCCAGGCCATGATGCAGGTCCAGCCTCCAGCAGGCGGGACCTCTGCCTCACTTCCCCTGGCCAGTGGCTTCAGGCTGAGGTCTGCTGGGCCCCGCACTCACACCTGCCCACGGCGGGGACACCTCCAAGCCCCCTTACTTGGCCGCACGATGCCCGCTCGCTCTCCCGCGTGGCCTGGGCCCACACGCATTGGTCGGGATGGGCGGCCTGAGCAGCCGGGGACAGTCGCGGAACCCGCCAAGGGAGGACCACCGCGGGCTGGTGGATCCCACGTGCGTGTGCGAGTTCGGGGGCAGGACTTGGGGCTCCTCCTGCGCGCATGCCTGGACGGGTCCCCACGCGAGGGACCCGCATGCCTCCCGTGGGATGGAGCATCTGGGGCCACCCGATTTCAGTGGTGTCCCTCCCAGCGAGTGGGTGAGGGCGCCCGGGGGACCACGCACCTGCCCCCAAGACAGGGATCCGCTGTCTCTCTGCGGGGATGACCCCAATCAGATGACTTCTGACCCCCATCAGACCCCCAGCCACCCTTCCGCACACTCCTCCCGCCACCCGTCCCTGGGGGCCCTCACCACCGCGCAGCCCCCCATCCTCGGCCCCTCGTTCACCGGCTCGGAGGTACCCTTGCCTCCTGCGCCCCTCACCCCTCATGGCTGCCTGGAGGGCCCCCAGGATGAGCCCGGCCCTTCGCCAGGGACATCACTCCGCCAGAACCACCGGCTTCTCTACCTTGGCGTCCGCCGGCCTCTGCGGTGCCAAACCCCGCTAGGCAGCCCCACCCTGTTTCAGGGCACCTCACGCACTGTCCCCGGACCCACGTGACGCCGGCTCTGCTCTCGTCCTGCACCTCTCTTCTCGCTGGGGGTCTTGTCCCCTCACGGAGCCCCACGTCCTGGAGGAACGGAGGTCGTGCCCTGCTTCTCCCCCCCTTCCTGCAGCCTCACCCCTCCTCTCTGCCCCAGGGCTCGACTTTACCAAGGCAAAGGGAGGCACAAGACCCAACCCTGACCCGCCACGCCCCTCCCCTCCCATCCCAAATGTGGACGTTACCCGTGCCCCCTCCCTGCCTGCCCCCATGCCCTCCCCGACTCCACCTGCTGTTTCCAGGGCCAGGCTTGAACTTGAACTTCCCTGCGAGTCTCAGGGACTCCTGTCTGGTCTCACTTGTCCCCCCAGCCCTCCAGCGAAGTGCTGGCTGCCCCTTGATTTCTCCGCCCACCCGGGCGTCCACCTGCCCCTCTGTCTGCGCTGCTCCCTGGTTCACTGGGCGGCTCCTGCCTCTCCTCAAGCCCAGGGGCCCTACCGGCAGCGGCCCTACCTCCCCTTCCTCTTCCCAGAGACCCGGCCCCACCTGCAGCTCTGACCGCCTTTCTCCTGAACCCTGGACCCGAGAGCCAGTAGCCTCTTCCAATGTCCTCCTCTTGCCACAGTCGCTTCCATAAATCATCCGAGTCTCGCGCTGTGTGTGCCCGGGGAGCAGAGCGCCCTGCGGGGCTCCGTTCCCCACGGGGCTCCCCTCCCCACGGGGCTCCCTTCCCCATGAGGCTCCCCTACCATGGAGGCCCCCTCCCCATGGGGCTCCCCTCCCCGTGAGGCTCCCCTCCCCGTGAGGCTCCCCTCCCCACCGGGCTCCCCTCCCCGTGAGGCTCCCCTACCATGGAGGCCCCCTCCCCACGGGGCTCCCCTCCCCACAGCAGCGTGCAGGGGCTCGGCTGGTTCCCACGCGCTGATGCGCACAGGCGTGTACATATAAACCACGGCTGGTTTTGCTGTGGCGCAAGTGGAATTGGGCATATTTCGTGGGCTTCTCCTGTGAAGCTCCGTGTCTCGGGGGTTCCGCCCCGGTCCACGCAGCCGGCCTTCCCTCCGCACGGCGGCTGCGTTCTCCGTCGGGGGCGGATGCTGGGTCATGAGCTCCTCTCTGCTGCTGGAGAACAAGGTACTTCTCCTTGCTGGTCTTTTCCGTTGTTGGCTCCTGTTCCCAGGCGGCTGCGGTTCTTCCAGATTCTTCTGCGCGTGTGGCGTTGGTCCCTGGAGCAGACCCGGGCCGGGTGGGGAGGCTCAGGGTGGGGACCCAGGGGTTTCTCACGGATGTTCCCAGTCGTGTCCTGAAAAGGCCACAAGGAGGGTCCCCTCCCGTGCACCGGAGACGCTCCCCGGTTTCCTCCACCTTCGTCAGCGCTGGAAAGGATCCATCCCTGACCTTCCGACCCGCGGGGGAAACCGGCGACCGTCGGTTGCTGTCCCCCGCACTCCCCCGTGACCGGTGAAATCAGCCATTGGTTATCTTTGTGTCTGCGTCTCTACGTCCATGGCTTCGACCCGCAGAGTTCATCTGCTTACAACTCAGAAATCTACGCGTCATTTGTCCCCGGGGGCAGCCCGCTCCAGACCCGCGCCGGGGCCGCCCGGGTCTCCCTGCTCGCACACGCGCCCCCCCCCCCCCCCCCCCCCCCCCCCCCCCCCCCCCCCCCGTTCTTGCTCGCGCGTGGGCCGGCCTGTCCTTCCCCAGGTGAGTGCGGGCGGCGGCGTCACGGAGCCCCTGCACCGCTGACCGCTGGGGCAGACGGCACCCACGCTTCTGTGGCTCACGTTCCCCATCCGGGAGGGTCTCTCTCCCCACTTCCTCCGATTTTCTTCTGCGTCTGCCAGTGGAGTTTACGCTTTTCCTCACACAGGCTGGGTGTGCACTTCTGCCGGGTGCTCCTCCAAGATGTCCTGCAGGTTTTCCGCTATTGTACGTGGGGGCAGCTGCCGCCCCTTCTCCGCGGTTATTCCCGGTGGGCGTGAGATAGCTCCGGGCTTTCCATGCCGGCCTTGTCTCTGACGTCCTAAACTCTCTTACTAGTTTGTTACTGGTTCCCCCCGCATTTGCCGTACTTGATTATATTGGCAGCAAATACAGTTCCGCCTCTTCCTTTCTTCTCTTAAAACTCTTAAAACCCGCGGTGCATTGCCCAGGGCGCCCGGAAGGCTGAGCGGGGAGATCTTCATCTTGCTGCAGACTTTAGCGGGAGCCTGAGATCTCCTGTCCCTGCCTGAGAGGGGCCGGGGTCTGCACGGGTCTGCACGGGTGCTTTCTGGCCCGCATCGCGTTAAGTCCCTGTTGATTCTGCTTTCACTAATTATAATGAATTACACTGGTAGATTTCAAACGTGGAATGTCCAGGGCATCCTGGAGAAGACCTCCCCCCGGGCTCGCTGGTTCCCTTCCCGGGGGAGCCCGGCTCCTGCAGACAGAGGGACCGCCCCCCAGGCCTGAAGAGCACACGTCCCTGCACAAACGCACACACTTATATCACGTGCACATATCCGCAAACCGTAGTTTATGTGTTGTAAAGTTTGCATCGACCGTCCAATAGTGTGGAAATACTTGCAACCTGAGCTTTCTCATTCCACCACAAGCTTTTGAAATTTATCTCTGTCGGCTGATACAAACTCTGTTCCTTTTAACTGTCCTTGGCTATTGGGTGGTGGGAAGAAGGCACGGTAGACTGACCGCTCCCCGCTAAGGAAATCCCGGAGTGTCTCTGCTTTTCCACGGGGGATCCCACCCGAGGCCTAGCCTGCGTCTGCGGGGCCGCCCGCGAGGGGACCCCCCACCACCGCAGGGAGGATTGCTGGCCCACAGAGCCAGTGTCTCCAGCGTTCCCTGAATTTATCTGAACAGAGAGCTTCTGACAGTGCCTGGCGGGTCCTAAGTGCTAAGCAAGTATTAAGCACTACCATTATCATCACCATTAAGTCTTGACAAATTGCTGTGCGAAGTGTCTGTGCCAATTTACACTCCTGCCAGCCGTGGACGGAGCTCCCGTTTCCACAAATTCACGGCAGCGCTCTGTGGTATCAGACTTATTAATTTTTTACCCTCAAATGGGTGAAAAACGGCATCTTGTTGTTTTAATTTGTGTTTCCTGGTGTCAGCTGTGAAGTCGAGCAGCCTTTTGAACATATTTATTGCACATTGTTTTCTCCTTGTATTTATAGTTTCCCATCATTTGCTCATTTCTTTTCTATGGGGTTGCTTGCCTTTCCCTTATTGATTTCCAGGAATTATTTATGTATCTAGGTGGTGATCCTTTATTGGTTGTATGGGTGGCAAATACACCCGCCCAGACCGAAGCTTGTATTTCTTGCTTTATTGATGGTGTCTTTTTGCTGAACAGAATTTTAAATTTTAATGTGTCTGATACGCCAAACTTTCCCTTCTGTTTTGTGCTATTGTTACAAAATCTTGTGTTATCTTGGGCAGTCTGGCATTTTCACATGTAGGTTTTCTCCCACCTGTACTTTATTTTTTCTTTATGACGTGAGATGTCTGTTCTCTGCGGTGCCCACAGACGCTGCTGGCTCGCCCCTACCCGCCACCTCCAGCACATTCCAGGGGCATGTATGTAATGGGTGTGGCTCTCACTCTTGCTGGAGCTTAAATACTTTACGGGTCCATCCCTGCCTGAACCGCATCATACTCGCAAGAATGGTAGCTTTATAAAACAGGTCTTGTTCCCTGTTGAGTAATTCTCCCTCCCCTTCCTCTACAGGTCTGTCTTGGTTACTTTGGGTTCATTGCTCGTGTGTCTTAATTTTGTAAGTCAGCTTGAAAAGCCTATTTTGGATACAGATTGGAAACCCATTTGATCTTTAGAACAATTTAAAGACAATGTTTGTCGTTATTGAATCTTCCCATTCATGAATATGGTATATCTCTCCATTTATTCGGATCTTCTTTCATGCCTTCCCGCAAAGCTTAACCAATAAAATTCTTATTAGAAAGGTCTTGCGCAATATTTATGACACAGAACCTTAGAAACTGTACTTTCTAAATAACTATTAATGGCATCTGATTATGTTACTTCCTCTAATTTTTGCCAGTAATTTTTTATGCTGAATTTCCATTCTACAACTCAGTGAACTCTCTCATTTTAACAGCTGTCTGTAGATTACCCTGAATTTTCTCTTTGAAAATGGTCTGCACATAGTGATAGTCTAGTTTTCCCTCTCTAGACTCTAAAATGTATTTCTTTCTCTTGCCGCCTGTGCTTCCCAGGAGTAGATGAGGAGTAAAGGTGGAACTGGCCTAAAGGGTGGTGTGGAATTTTCTCATCACAGACTCTGTTTTCCATGGGGTTTGATCATCCTTATCAGGTAAAGAGATCCTCTTGGAGGGACACCTGGGTGGTCTGTTAAGCGTCTGACTCTTGATTTCAGCTCAGGTCATGATCTCAGGGTCATGAGATCGAGCCCTGTGTCAGGCTCTATGCTCAGTACGGCGTCTGCTTGGGATTCTCTCTCTGCCCCTTCCTCCACTCTCTCTCTCTAAAAATAAACAATTAAAAAAAAAAGAAAGTAAAACTTGATACATTTGACGCTTGTGAAACCATAGCTACAATTAAGCACAGACCTGTCACTCCCCAAATTTCCTGTGCCCCTTGTAATCCACCCTACCTCCCCACCCTCAGCCCCCTCCCCAGGCAAACATGGGGATGCTTTCAGTCCCTCTAGGTCCGTTTGTATCTTCTACGATTTTATATAAATGGGAACAGAAAATATATCCTCATCTTTTCCCTTGGCAAAATTATTCCAAGATTCGTGTGGTTGCCAGTATCAAGAGTTCATTCCTTTTTATGAGGGAAGAGTATTCAGTTGGTTGAATATACGCAGTTGGCTTAGGCATTCACAAGCTGATGAACATTTGGATTGTTTCCAGTTTTGGGTGATTACGGAGAAAGCTGCTACGAACTTTTGTGCATGAATCTTTCTACAGACTTGTGCTTTTAGTCCTCTGGGAGGGGGATGGCTGGATCACACAGCAGGTGTAAGCTCACTACTGAGGAGACCGCCACACCGCTGCCAAAGTGGCTGCACCCTCTCTTCATTCCCACCAGCAAGGCCTGGCGGTTCCAGCTGCTTCATCTCCTCGCCAACCCTTGGGAGGTCCGTCTTCTTACTTGTCGACATTTCAGTAGGTGTGATGAGCTCTCCTGTGGTTTGCATCTGTCCCATGGCTGACAAGGTCGTTTCATGATCTAATCAGCCATCCAAGGTTGGGCTGAAGGGCTTGCTCACATAGCTGTCCCATTTTAATTGACTTCTTGGTTTCTTTTCACTGAAGTTTAAGAGGAAGAAATGGGGTTATGTTTGGCTAGCAGAGTGCCCGGTAGTGACAACTGGTCAAAAAACAGCATCTTTCCTTATGGAGTGTGGAGGGAGGGATAATGAGTGAGTGAATATTGAGTGAACGAGTGAGTGGGTGGGTGGTTCCGCCGATACTCAGCTATCCTACAGGGTCTGCTGTCCCTCCCGGAGGGGCCTGGACCTCCCAGAAGCCTGTACCCACCAGAGGCTCTGGCTCTCAAGGTCCTTGGCGGGTGCAGCCCTGAGCTCCCCCCTGTACTCCTGACCTCACTTTGCTCGGCTCCCTCTCACAGGTGTGCATGCCACTCCGTGCCCTGCCACTCTTGGGGCCCCTTCCCCCAGCCGGGGTCTTCTGGAACCTTCTGCCCCTCTGACCCTTCTGATGCCCCCTCCAATGCCAGCCTGGTCCCCAGAGCTGCTCCCCCACTCAGTGACATGGAACCCACCAGGAACCTGGGAAGTAGACAGTGCACCACCTTTAAAATCTAGTCACCCTGGCCCGCCGTCTCTGTGTGGTGCACGGAGGCCCTGGCACTCAGAGCTGGGAGTGTTATATATGCTGGAGGGAAGTCCTTTACAGATACTTGATTTGGAAATACGGTCTCCTAACCCGTTGCTCACCTTTTAATTCTCTTAACAGTGTATTTTGAAAAGCAGCAGTTTTTAGTTTTGAAGTGCCTCTGTCACTTTGTTATTTCCTGAATTGTTTTTGATGTCATATCTAAAAAACCTGTGTAATCAATCCAAGGTCGCGAAGATTTCCTGCTCTATTTTCTTCTAGAGATCCTATAATCCATTTTAATTAATTTTTGTGTATGCTGTGACAAATGTATCCAAATTCTTCTTTTTTTTATAAATCTAGCACCATTTGTTGGAAAGACCATCTTTTCTCCATTTAATTGCCTTTGTACTTTTGTCAAAAATCAACTGGCTGCCTACATTTGGGCCTTTTCTGGGACTCTCTATTGTGCTCAATGTTTATATCAATACCATGCTGTTTGGATTAATTAGCCAATCAGAGTAACTCCTCCAACCTTATTCTTTTTTTAAAGTTGCTGAGACTACTCCAGGTCTTTTCCACTTCCATATGAATTTTTAGAATCATAAATTTTAGAGTTTGCCAGTTCCTACAGAAAAAACCTTCTGGAATTTTGATTAAGATTCCATTGATCTATAGATCGATGTGGGGAAAAATCATTGTCTTAGCAACTTGACTTTTCCCATCCATGAACATGGTATGTGTCTTTGTTCAGTGAGGTCCTCTGTTTCAACAGTGCTTGCTATTTTCAGTGTGTGGGTCTCATGTATCTTTTGTCAGATTCATGACTGAGCATATTTGTTCATGGTACTTCACATGGCATTGTTATTAAAATTCTAAGTTCTATTTGTTGTGAATATATAAATATACAGTTAGATTTCTATATATTGACCTTGGCCCTACCAAGTTGCTGATGCACTAATTAGTTTCAGTGGCTTTTATTTTGTGGACTTCATAGAATTTTCTTCTACATAGACAGGAAAATTTTACTTATAATTTGGATGCCTTTTTCTCTCTTTCTCTCTTTCTTGCCTTATGGCACTAGACAGAAACTCTAGGAAACTGTTGATTAAAAGTGATTAAAAAAAAAAAGATGAGAACAGATATCTTCACTATGTTCTCAGTCTTAGGAAGATGTAGTTTTTCATAGATGGCATTATCAGGTGCAGAAAATTAGTTTTATTTCTAGTTTTCTGAGGTTTTTATTTTTTATTTTTTTAAACTTTTTTAAAAAAGATTTTATTTATTTATTTGACAGAGGGAGAGAGATCACAAGCAGGCAGAGAGGCAGGCAGAGGGAGAGGGGGAAGCAGGCTCCCTGCTGAGCAGAGAGCTGGACATGGGGCTCGGTCCTGAGATCATGACCTGAGCCAAAGGCAGAGGCTTTAACCCACTGAGCCACCCAGGCGCCCCAGTTGTAAGGGTTTTAATCACAAATTTAGTTTCTGTAACTAATAGATATAAGACTATTTAGACCATCTGTTTTTTCTTAAGTGAACTTTGGTAATTTATATCTTTGAAGGAATTTTTCACTTCATCTGTGTTGTCAAATTTATTGGCAAGAAGTTCAAAATATTGCATTTTTTCCTTATAACATCTGTAGAATAATAGGTGATGTCCACTTTCTCATTCCTGATATTTTTCTTGATCACTTGGGGAAAAAATGTTTTGGTTTTATTCATGTTTTTTAAGAATTGGCTTTTACTTTTATTGGTTTTTCTTTATGGTTTTCCTCTTTTTCTTTCATTGACTTATTCTCTTTATGATTTTCTTTCTTACATTTACTGTAGGATTTACTTTGCTCTTCTTTTCCCAATTTCTTAACTTGGAAGTTTTGATCATGGATTCAAAACCTTTATTTTCTGTTATAATGTAGGTTCTCAGGACTAAATTTTCCTCTAAGTCCCACATCACCTTGCACTCCCTCCTCCAGTGTTGATGTGTCATGTTTTCGTTTGCATTCAGCTCAAAAGCATCCAAATTCCCACTTTTCGTTTCTTGGTTATTTCAATGTGTGTGCTGTTCGGTTTCCAAATATTGGGGATTTTCCAGGTATCTTTCAATTGTTGATTTCTAATTTGCATCTCTTTTGGCTGAGAAAGTCATGTGTATAATTCAAGTCCTTTTCCATTTATCGAGACTTATTTCATGGCCCAGCATACGGTCAGTGTTGGCCAACGGTATGTGTGCTCTTGAAAGGGTTGGGTTTTCTGCTGTCGTGGTGCGGAGTGATCTGTAAATATCCATCAGGTCACGGTAGCCGGTAGTGCCGTTCCAAGTCTTCTGTCTCTGAGGATTTTCTGTCTACTTCTTCATCTGCGGGCACCGGTCGGTGCCCAGCGGCAGCCCCTGGGGAGGTCGGTGCACGACCCGGAGCCCCCATGTGCGGCTCCCTCCATTCAGTGCAATTCTCTGCACTCACATTGCCCTGCTCTGCAAACTCCGGACGCCGCGCCCGCTCTGATTTCTCAATTCTGTCTTCAGCTCGGGAGCCGCTGGGTGCTGAGTCTCCCGGCAGCAAGCGGTGACCCTGCAGCAATCTCGTGATTTGTTTCCTTTCCCTTAGAAGGGAATCTGTTTCCTTCCCTCCTACACTGACTGGTTTTCAAAGCCTCAAAACTGTTACTTCGTGTATGTCACCTCGTTTTTCAGTTCCTTCAAATGGGGGAGGACATCCAGTCTCTGCTGCTCCATGGTACTGCACTGTTCAATATGTGCATGGCACTGAAATGCTCTGGGGGCCGGTCTGGCATCGGAGGGGGCATCGGAAGGGTCGGAGGGGCAGAAGGTTCCAGAAGACCCCGGCTGGGGGAAGGGGCCCCAAGAGTGGCAGGGCACGGAGTGGCATGCACACCTGTGAGAGGGAGCCGAGCAAAGTGAGGTCAGGAGTACGGGGGGAGCTCAGGGCTGCACCCGCCAAGGACCTTGAGAGCCAGAGCCTCTGGTGCGCACAGGCTTCTGGGAGGTCCAGGCCCCTCCGGGAGGGACAGCAGACCCTGTAGGATAGCTGAGTATCGGCGGAACCACCCACCCACCCACTCGTTCACTCAATATTCACTCACTCATTATCCCTCCTTCCGTCCACGCTCAGTAAGGAGAGATGCTGGTTTGGGCCGGTTGTCAGGGCTGGGCACTGCGCTAGCCATACACGGCCCCACTTCCTCCTGACCACAATTCCAAGGGCAGGTACAGTGACCTCACCAACTTCCAAGTGTGGAAGCCAAGGCCAGCCTGTCCCACTCCAGCCCCTCCCCTGGTGCTCGGGTCCCCGGGTGCTGGGACCAGATCTGAAGAGGCCTCTTTTGATACCAGTGTGATTCTCAAGATAGGAGTATGACATTTAAAAGTCAAGACGGAAGCTTGATGGCGTGGTGCCAGGGCCTGGCTGGAAGCCGCCGCCGCTGAGACACGTCGCCTGGCCCGGCCCCGGGTGGAGGAGCTGACGGGTCCCTGGCTCTAACAGAGGAACAACCAGGCGGCCAGCTGGCAAGGGAGAGACACGGCGCCGGCACCGTCTTGGCCGGTCTGCCGCGTCCACCTGTGTGTCCTGCCCACTTCCCGCGGAGACCCGAGGAGGTGTCCGAGCTGCCAGGGCAGGGAAGGGTTAAGGAAGTAGGGAGCACATCTCATTTACATGCAGAAGTCTCCCTGTCCTTTCCTCCCACAACCCAAGGCTGGTGCGAACTGATCAATATTTCATGAAGACATTTGCTGGGACGTGGGGGGAGGCAGGTGCACGTGGCCGGGCTCTGTGGAAGGAGGAGGCTGAGGCTGGGGTCTGGGTGGCCCTGGGGCCCGTGTGGGGCTGATTCCTCCTGAGCTGACCCCGCGCTGCCAGAGGCCCAGGGTCCCCTGCTCCGGGAGTGCTTCTCCCTCGGGCCCCCCTGACCTGAGCGGCCTCCTCCCACAGAAATAAGTGAAGGGATGCTGTCCCAGTACCAACAGGCATAGGTTCCGGGGAACCTTGATGGCTCTCCCTGCGAAGACACCACGCATGGAGCACAGGGAGATGCACCGCCGGAGGCCTAGACCACCGGGCGGACCAGCCAGGGCCAGATGGGGGCCGCACGGCCCAGCCAGGCTGCAGAGGGAAACGGCTGGGGAGCAGGAGGGGGTCTCTCCGTGGAGGGGCACTTCAGCTGGGACTTAAGTAGTAGGTCAGGGTCTTGGGGGGAGAAGGACAGCTTGCGGGGGACCCAGGGAGCTGGCAACATGGAGGGTCCCGGGCAAATTAGGAAGGGCCGAGAATGTGGAGCAAGGGGTAGGGGGAGGCCGGGAGCAGGGGTGGATGGGGGCTCCCAGGGGCCCATGAGTGAGGGAGTGAGTCAGTCTTTCAGCAGGTGAGTTCCGGGGTCTGGAGCCTGAGCCTAAGCCCCTGGTCTGCTGCTGGGTCCAGGCCCCCGTGGAAAGCGGTCCAGGCCTGCCTCGGGGAGGCCCACCTGCGGGAGAAGAGCCAGTGGGCGACTCTCAGCGTCCAGGGGAGGGCAGGTCTCGAGCGGTGACTGGAGCTGAGCTCTGACCCTGATGACGCTTGGGGAGGGGATGGAGAGGCGGGGTCTGGCACAGAAGTGAGGGAGGAACACCCAGCTTCCCATCGGGGCTTTCTTTGCAACGTGCCATGTGAGGTGGGGGAGGGGAGTGGGCTGGGCCTCAGTTTCCCCAGCTGGAGGATGGAGTCCGGCAGGCATCTTACAGGCCCTGCTGAGTCGGCTGTGACTCTGGGGGAGGCAGGCTTGACCCTGAGGGGCACCCCACCCTCCCTGCTCGAAGGACACCGAAAGTGAGTGCTGGGCGTAGGGGGTCCAGCTGTGGGGGCAGAAGTAAGTAATTGCATTAGGCCATCGATGGGTCTCAATCTGCAGACCTCAGCGGAAGGGGCTCCCTGGGGCCTGCCTCCTGACCCCTCACCCCGCACACCGTGTAATTCCTGAATAACAACTACCCAAATTCACTTAGCCATGCAAATGGCCCCACGGGCCCTGGCCGCTGGGACCTTCCACCTGCTTCTCTCCCAGACCCACCTCCTCCGTGCTGTCCTCCCAGAGGGCCGGGAGGAAGCTAGTCCTCACCTCGCCCCGCTGCTCATCCACTCGCCCATTGACTCGTGCTTCCTTAGCCGGTCCGCGAGGATGCTGCCGGGCTACGGAGCCCACAGTCTCCGGAGGGCCCCACGCCCTGGGCCCATTCTACAGAGCGCGAAGCAGGTTCCAAGAGGGCAGTGGCCGAAAGCCACCCAGCCGGGAGGTCAGACTCTCCATTCCCAGGACAGGCCCGACTCCAGAAGGTTCCACAGTCCCCCTTGACCTTCTCCTCACAGGTGCCCTGTGTACTTGGCCGGGGGGTGGGGGGCTCCCAGGTGTGCGGGCGGCGCTCGGGCTCCGGGCCTCCCCAGGGGGAACCAGGGTTGCCGGAGCCGTGGGCGCAGGCTGGGGAGGGAGGGGTCAGCCCTGCCCGCCCCCCAGCCTGCAGGAGACCGTGTGGCCCACTGTGGGGAGCGCGAGGGGCCGCGGGCAGGAGGGCCGCGGGGAGCTGGCGGCCCCCACGGAGGGCGAGCACCCTTGGCGTCCCCTCGGCCTTGTACGAATCGGCGTTTCTCGTGGAAGGAGCTGTGGCCGCGGAGGGCACAGGGATGGAGAGGCGCCTGGAGGGCCTTGCTCTTGCCAAGGGCAGAAAGGCCGCGTTTGTGGGCGGGCGAGGATGCCGCGGGCGCGCCTGGCCGGGCCTGGCTGGGCCCCGAATCCGCAAACGGCCTCGTGTTTCCATGGGAAACAGGTTGTTGATAAGGCGCTCTGTATTCTGTAATTAAACACACGAGTTAACGGCCTGGGGCTTTCATCCCGGGCAGAGCCTGCGTACCAGCCTCGCTCCGGCAGACGGGGCCTCGGGCGAGGGTCTCACTGCCGTCCTGCCCTCCGTGGGCGCCCGCCGAGGCTCCCTGCCGCCTGCCCTCGCTCCCTGCTGCCTGCCTGCTCCGCCCCAGAAATGCTGCTGGGCCCTGCCCATCCCCAGCCCAACGGGAACACCTCCTCCAGGAAGCCTTCCCGGCACCTCTGTCCAGGGGGCTCCCTCCTGCCCCGCCCTGCTCAGAGCCTCACCTGAGCCATGGCCCGGGGTGTCTACCCCCTGGCAGTGGCCCGGCGGCCCCTCCCTCTGTGACAGGCCCCAGGTGACTCTGGGGCTCAGTCCCTCCAACTGTTAGGTGGGAGAGGCCCTCACAGAGCAGCTGGGAGGGAGGACGGGGCACCGGGTCGGGCCCCGGGGGGAGTCGGGGGGCTGGGATTCAGGCCCAACCTCCGTCACGGACCTGTGGGTATGGGGGCAAATCCCTTCCCCTCTCAAAGCCTCAGTTTCCCCAACAGTCACTGGAACTTCGTGCGTTCAGAAAGGGGGGATGGGGGCACACATCCCGAAAAGTGCTGCCTGAAACCCCGTGCTCGTCCTCTGCCCGGAGGGCTCGCTTGCTTGGGTCTCCCCAACAAAGTGCCACAGACTGGGGGCTTGACCGCAGAAGCAGGTCGGCCACAGTCCTGGAGGCCAGAAGGTCAAGGTCAGACTGCCCCAGGGCTGACTCCTTCTGAGGCCGGGGAGGGGTATCCATTTCTGGCCGCTCCCGGCTTGGAGTCCCTTGTGTCCCCTCTCTGCCTCCCTCACTATGTGTCCGTGGCCCTCTCCCCCTTTTACAAGGATACCCCCTCCCCTCCATGACCTCATCCTCACTTACCTGAGTGTATCGGGAACAGGCCTACTTCCAAATAAGGTCCCATTCTGGGTACGAGAATCTAAACATTCGGATCTGGGCAGGGGCGCGTGACTCAGCCCACAGCATCTGGAGACATTGCCTTGGGCCCCTGGGCGCCTCAGCTGGCCACAGGCCCTTGACCCCTCCTGGTGGGCCGGGCAGAGGCCCAGACTCCGGCGGGGGGAGGACCTCGTCCAGGGACCCGGTAGCAGAGGGACAGAGCTATCTTGGCTCACCCGGAGGGACCAGGTCCGGGCTGGGCCCAGCTGGGAGACTGAGCAGAGCAGGGCCCTGCAGACCAAAGAGTCTGTGTGTGGGCAAGGGGGGGAGCGGCCGATGGGCTCCCATGGCCCTGAAGGACCTGGGAGACCCCCATCCAGGGGGCCTCCGTCTCCACCGTCGTGGGGCCCAGAGCAGTAGGGGCTTGTGGCCAGTGAGGGTCCCCAGAGACCCTCAGGGACCCCAGGGGCACCCCGGTGGCCCTCCCGGTCTGATCTCAGGGACCTGGCTGAGGTCCTCGTCCCCCACCTGTGGGGGCATCCGACCGCCTGGGGCCCTCAGGGCTCCGGTCCTGCCCGGCCACTCAGGTGACCTTGGGCCTGCCGGGACCACCTGTGGGGGGAGTGCGGGTCCCTGGGGCTGGGGCAGGAGGCACAGGGCCTGGCCCGGGGGTGGGGGTGGGGGGGCGCAGTGGCTTGCTCCCCTCCTCCCCCCTCCCTGCTGGCTCCCTTCCTCAGAGGTTCCTTGGCAGCCTGGGCGCCCCTCCCCCACCCCAGGGGCACTGCTCTCCCTCCGCAGCTAACCCGGGGGCTCGGGGGTCCTCGTCCGGCTTTATGGTGCGCCCCAGCCTAGTGTGGGGGTGGGGTGTTTAGGGCAAGCGCACTCGGCTCCTGGAGTCACCACTGAATGATTAAGAGCCTCGTAATGAAGGCTTATTGGGTATTGATTGCATCCTGGGGCCTCGCGCAGGGAGCACTCACTCTGGCCCAGCCCCGTGTCACCCAAAGGCGGAGGGGCCACCAGCGGCCGGGGCGCCCACAGGTGCACAGCGAGCAGCTTGATGGGTCCTGGGGGGTCTCGTGTCTGCGGTGCCTGCCCCCAGGAATGCCCGACCCGATGGGGAGGGCCCAGGCGTGCTGGGGCTATAAAGGTATGATGACGGGGAGCCCAGGGGCCCCTCTGCCTGGCAATCTGGGGACACTTCCAGGGGAAGGTGTGGGGGTGAGGGAGGCAGGCCAGGGGCCGCGACACTTGGCAGGGGCCCGGCGCCCTCCTTCATCCCGGTCTCCGGGCTAGACGGCCTGGCTCGCCCCCTCCTTTCTGAGCGGGCCTGGTTGGGGGCTCCTGGTGGGGAGACAGAGGCCCGTGAGCAAGGGCTTCGCCGGAGGCTGGGGGAGCGTGTGCTGTCACTGCCCACGGAGGCCCACTGCCTTGGCCCCGCCTGCCTGCTTGGGGCCGCCCCCTGCCTCTGTCGTCGCCGGTTCACGGTGGCCCTGCTCACTCTGCCTGCCTTGGGGCATCTTCCTAAGGGACGAGATGCCGGACGGACTGCCCAGGCTGGGGCCCGCCCCAGGCCCTGGCGCCCGGCCTTCCTGGTGTGTGGTGGGGGGCTGGGCTGCCCGCTGACCCACGCCTGGTCGGGGTGTGGGGACAGGAGAAGGCCCTGCACACAGCTGAGCAGCCCTGGATCCAGGCGGCCGGGGACACCACTAATAAGGCTAATATTTTAAATATGGCTCACAGGCTTGCTTCCCTGGCTGCAGCCTCTCCCAGTGGCCCGCCTTCCCACCCAGGGCCCATCATGAATATTCATCCAGGCCCTGCTGCTCAGCACTTGGGCGGGTCTTCCCAGAGGCACTAGTCCGAAGGGCTGGGTCTGCGAGCGGGGCTCAGACTCAGGAGCCCCCCACCCAGGGATTCCTGCCGGGAAGCTTCCCTCCGCTCCTCCCCCTTTGCAGGTCATTCCCAGACCTACGGAGTCCTCTGGCAGAGACCACAGCCTCTGGCCGGGGCTCCCCCAGACCCCCTCCCCGGCCGACCTAGAAATAGTGACTGGGCACTTGCTGAGCCCTAACACAATGCAGACCCTCGGGAGCAGGGTCCCCGGGAGCCAGCACCATCCCACTCACGCTGCTGTGAGGGAGCACGGCCCAGAGAGGGCAGGCGGCTCGCCCAGGTCCTGCAGCCCGGATGAGGGCACCTGCAGGTCTGCCTGGGGTGTGGGGCCCCCCGCTGGGGGTGGGCCTGTCTGAGATGGAGAGGCAAGTGCACGGCCGCCCCTTATCCAGGTAGGGCCCCGAGCTCAGCCAGGTCAAGCCAGCACCCCAGACCCTTGACCCTCTGATGAGCCGCATTTTCATGAAGGGACAGGCGCCTGTGTGGGGCCAGGCCCCTCTCAGCACAGATCTCAGGGTGCAGGAGGACCCTTTGCAGCCCTCAGTGGCTGGACCACCGCCCTCCGAGTGGGAAGGCCCAGGAGCTTGTCCGAGGCGGCCCTGGGTGCAGAGCAGGGGCTGGTCCATGGCGCTCAGCAGGCCGTGGGCCGTCAGGACTGCGGCCACCAGCCTGACTGCCCCTTCCGTTGAGCATCGAGGGGAGAAGCAAGATGGTCAGACCCAACTGGCTCCAGCCTGGCCTCAGCCACTTGCCAGTGGCCCCTCCGAAGGTGGGAGCCCTGGCGCCCACCCAGAGGGGCCTGGACGCTGTCCTCACCAGGTGTGGGGGCGGGGTCACGGGCTGGCAGGTACACAGGATGGGGGTAGTGTGGGTGCGGGAGGGGGCAGCCTGCCCTGCACTAGTTCCAGCCCATCCACCTGCGGGCACATGGACAGTCAGCCCCCAGGCCTCAGTTTCCTCTTTGCACAGAGATGAGGGGCATGGTGCATTTCTGGGGGAGCCGGCCACCCCCTCAGACCCAGGAGATGCGAGGGAGGATGGTGTACTCAGATGGGCTCCTGGCCCCCTGACCCCACTCCCCTGGGCCTGGAAGTGTCGTTTTGGAAAGCACAGTAGGGGGCAACTAGGAGCTCTGATTGGGGGTGAGATGTGAACTCAGGCCCCCCTGCGCCCTCACCCACCCCTCCCGGTCCTGGGGTCACCGAGCCCAGCCCACGTGGCTGGCGCTGGTAGCTGAGACACCCCGGCTCCCGGGGAGTTTGCTTCAGCAGAGACAGGACCCACAGAGGCCACTGGGCCCCAGGCACCGCGTGGCTGAGTCCCGAAGCCCCTGCCCCGACCCGGATTACAACCCGGTTACTGAAGAGAGCTCAGGTCTTGCACCGAGCGAGCCGCCCTGTAGGCTGCGGTGGTCCGCCCCCAATTGGGCACACACGGGCACACTCAACACAGCTGCTCACACTCACATATGTGCACACTCATGTTCACACGCACACGTCCACACGGACACAGGAGCCCTGTCATGCACACACACACGTATACATTCACATACAGTCTCACGCACACCCCCACCCTCCCCAGCTCAGGACCCCCGTGCTCAAGAGGCTGCAGGAGGTGCGCCAAGCCCCCCGACTCCCCGGCCCAGGGCCTGCACTGTCACCACCTCCCAGCGCACCTGCCTCGGGCTGTGGCACTGAGGCCCTGACCCGGGAGCCCCGGCGCGGTGCCGAGTGCACAGTAGGACCTCAGGAAAGGCTGGTGACGTCGGTGCCGCTGATACTCGTCCAGGTCACTCCACTTGACCCCAAGCCCAGGCCCTGTGCTGCGGTCCCAGTGGGGGAGCGACCCGGCCTGGTCTCACCGAGCATTCGGGAAGCTGCGTGCGTCAATCAGCCAAGCTTTGCCAGGGCCAGGGGCCCGCCAGCTCTCGGGGAAGGGCTCCGTCCCTGAGGTGGGCCCCCAGCGGTCACATCCTTAGGGGGCCCGTGGGCCGTGGGGAGGAGAAACATGGACCCCGCCATCCCTGCTGGCAGAGACCCGGGCCCACAGAGGATCGGGATGCAGGGGAGGGGCCTGGACTGTGTGGACTGGGGGGGGGGGTTGCCCACCCCATGGGGCCCCCAGGACTGGGGCCCTTGGTCACCAGAGCAGTCATTTCTCTGGACCGAGAGCCCCTTCTCTGGGCCCCTGACGCCAATGGTCAGAGCAGGGCTTTGCTAGAAAGAGATGCTGAGCTCTGCTTTCCCAGAAGTCAGGGCCGCTGTGGGCAGGTGGCGGGGCCGGGCCCTGCGACCAGGAGAGCTGCCCGAGCTGCCCGGGGGCCAAGGCGCGTCTGTCCAGGCCTGGGGTCTGGACGCACGACGGCATGGAGACAGACAGCAAGGAGGGGACACGAGCCTTAGAGAGACCCCCCAGCAGTCCCCACCCTCAGTGAGGAGAGGGGCAGAGGGCAGGGCTGTCTGCCTAGCGCTCTCCGGGTCTCGGTGTTCATGGCTCCCCCATCCCCTCCCCCACCCCTCTCCTCCCCTCCCCCGCCCCCCGTGGCGCCCCCCCCATCTCAGCCTGGCCTCCACACTCTCAGGCAAGGGGCTCGGTGAGGGGCCCCTGCTGACACTGGCGGTGGCCCTCGCTGAGACCAGCTGGCTAGCAAGTCGTCTGATGTGCCCACCAGGAGGCACGGACCCCTGGGGCAGGTGCGGGCCTGAGCCCCCACTCAAGGGAGAAGCACCTCGCTGGGGTGCCAGGGGCTTGAGGCCGGTAGAGCCCCGCCCCTCCGATCCAGCCCTGGGCCCCCGGGAAGGGCAGCGCCAGCCGCGGCGGGCAGGACGGCAGGTTCGGCCCGCCGTCTCCTGGGTCCCTTGCAGAGGACCTTGGGGAGCTCGGGTATGTCTCTGGAACTGTCCCCGGGGATGCTCATCAAGGGCCCCTCGGGCTCTCCGGCTCTCACAGGGCTGTCCGAGGCTCTCCAGGGCCCTAGGCGGCACGGCGCCCACGCAGGCCCCCCTCGCCAGGCAGGGAGCACAAGTGCCCCAGGGCAGCTGCAAGAGGCTGCTTCCTCCCCCAGCAGGCAGGCCGGGTCGGGCTGGGCGCTCCGGCCCCTCCCGGGTTCAGGCAGAGGCTGGCACGGGGCATCCCGCTGGCCTCGTCCACCCCACTGTGTACCTTGTCTCCTCTGCACACGGCCACGAAGTCCATCTACAAGGCCCCAGCTTGACGGAGGCCGAGCCCGAGCCGTGTCACACAGCTGGGGTCCTCCCGCGGTTGTCCGAGACCTCTGCTCGGCTCCAGACCTGGGAGGAACATGGAAGGCTGCCTGGGGGAGGAGAGGGCTGGGCTGGGGCGAGGGAGGGTGAGGAAGCCGTCCTGCGGGCGGCGGCCCTTGCTGCCCAGGCCCCGGGGAGATGCCGTGCGAGGGGGGGTCCCCGGGGTCGGCGGCACTGCACCCCTGGGCCTCACTGTTGGAGAGATGGGTGCCCTGCAAAGTGGTGCCCGGGCCGATTGGGCTGAGCTCCGTCCTGGGCGGGGACGGCAGTTTGGGGCGCCCTGCTTCTATACCCCCTGCCAGGCCCTTCGCTCACAGTGTAGCCCCAACTCCATCTCCCCGAGCCGGGCACGACATTCCCCATTCCGCAGCAGGGGAAACTGAGGCACGGGAGGGGAGGTGCTATATAGGACCAGAGCCTGGGGAGGGCCTCGTGCCCAGACACAGCTCATCAGAGCTGCTCCCTCCCGCCTCCCATCGGTGGGGCTGAGCCGGAGCAGGACAGTGACAAGCGCTGCTAGCGCGTCCCCTGGGGGCGGCACAGGTGCTGGGCTTGGGCCTCGGGATGCTTTCCGAGGGGTCAGATCGGGGTCCGCTTATGTCTGGGGGTACGCAAGTCTGGACAGCAGGCCGACACATCTTCCCCTCCGGGCTGCGGGCAGAGCCTGGTGGCCCCCGGGGGCGGTGTGCGCGCAGCTCTCCCAGCGAGGTGGCCCCCCTGCCAAAGGAAAGGGTGCCGGGCCTGCGGTCAGCTCAGCCCCCCGGCCCTGCGGCCCCACACCGGCCGGCTGCTTCCCCCACAAGAGCCCGTCGGCCCACACGTCCTTCACAGAACTTCGGAGCTCGGCGTTCGGCCGTGCGGCCCCCACTCACCCCCCGGGCTGCCACTATCCCGGCCCAACTCCGCCGGTTCATTCACTCCATAAAATTTTATGGAGTCCCCGGCAGGGTCCTTGAGCGGGGTCTCGGAGGACGAGTGCCGGCGCCGGCCCCCCGGGCGGGCAGACGTCAGACAGGCCCCTGCGGCCCCGGCTGGCCCCGTGCTGCCTCCCACCCTCGCCGGCTATTGGCAATTAAGCGATCAGATTGGGTTCCGACGAGGGTCTTGACAGCACGATCATGTTACTGCCCGAAAGAGCTAGAGATTTCGCGTCTCTTTCCCGAGTGTAATTTCCTCCTGGAGAATCGTTCCACTTCAAAGGGCCCTGCAAAATGGCAATTAAACGGTCTTCCTCGCTGTGCTAGACCAGAGCGCCCCTGGCAGCCGCATTCGGGGCTCTCTGTGCTCATCAGTCTTCTCATTTGGGGGCCACGGAGCCCGGAGCCATGGTGGCCCGTCCGAGACCAGGGGACCCCATGCTGGCAGGCCAGGGGGAGGGGAGCTCAGACCCACTGGACTCACCTGTGGGAGACCCTGGGCCAGCCCCCCACGCCCTTTCCAGCTTGGGGACCCTGGCGATGCTCACTGATGCCCCCGGGTGCATGGGGGCAGCTCTGCCCGGCAACAGCTCCTGCCGCTGTGCGCCCCGCACCCCCGGGCCCCCGGGGCTGTCTCAGGGCCCTGCCACTGTTCTGGGCCGGCAAGTGGGGGGCTTGAATGCTCAGGTGCCTGTGAGCCTTGGGGCACGGGTGGGGGCCCGGGGACATGGAGGGCAGCAGGCTGGCCAAAGTCCAAGCCTCCCTTACACCCCGACCCCACCCAGCTGTGTTTGGGTTTGGGGCCCCCTTCCCCGTCTCCAATCCCGTGGGTGCTACACACAGTGTCCTTACTAATAGCATCCGTGAGCATCCGCCTCCCACCGCATCACTGAGCTCCCTCCCCAGAAAGCCGCTTGTCTGTGTTGTCCACCCAGAAGCCTGGCGGGGGCCCCAGGGTCCCAGGGTGGGGGCAGCGTTGGAGGTTTCAGGGGGCCCTCCGCCCACGTCAGCCACTGCTGCCTGACCTCTTCCAGGCAGCCTGACCCTGGGCGCGGAGGGTCTAGAGTGACAGTGTCTGATTCTGCCCTGGGTGGTCTTCCCAGTTTCCGCCAAGGCCCAGGGGCACGAGGGAGCAGACCTTCTCAGCACTGCCTGTGTCCTTGCCACGCCGTGAAGAATTTCCACACCCTCGTTCCAGCCCACGCTTTCCTGATGCTGGGCTGCCGTCCTCACTGCCAGCCGCCTGCTGCCAAGACCAGGCTCACGGACAGCCCACAGACTGCATTAGAGAACCTCCAGGCAGAGCCTCCCAGAGTTGCTCAGTGCACAATGCACACCATACCCAGTACTTTTGCCTATGATCTGAGGCCACCAGGTTGGGTGTGGAGAGGTACAGCCTGGCTGTCATGACCCGTGTCTCTCTATAACTCAGAAATCTCTTTAGGAAGTTAAACACAGAGTCTCAGCCTGCTCCCTGCTCCTGAGGGGCTGCCCCTGCTCACCCGCCCTTCCCCTTGCTCTGGGTGCAGATGTGCAAGGCCTTGGTTCAGGGACATAGGGTCCAAAAATGGCTCTACAGCCAAGGCCAGGAACAGGAGGAGGGAAAGCCCAGCCCAGTGAGGAAGTAAGCAGCTCAGACCCAAACGCGGTGGAGAATTCTGTGGGCCCGGAGGGGCCGGCGGCAGGCCAGGAGCTATGGGGGGGGAGGGCAGGGAGCCGTGGGCAGGGCGGCTGTAGGGCTCTTGGTCAGGTGGCGCTGAGCTCTGGCCTTTCTGCAGCAGGTCCAAAGTGGTGCCTTCAAGCTTCCCCTCCGGCCACCCCCCCAGCCTCCTGACTGACCTCTGAGCATGGCCTGGGGATCAGGGTTTTAAGAGCCTCTCAGGGGCTCCATTGCCCTGAGAGACACAGGAGCTCCTGGAGTCCATGAAAAAGGGGCTTTGACATTCACCGTTGCATCTGGTCTCCGTGGAAATCCAGGAAGCTCATCTCCGTTTCACGGAAGAGGTCAGGGAGGTGCTAGGCTGACTGTCGAGCAGAAGGGAGATGCGGGCCTGGGTCTTCTCAGACCTGGCCTGGGAGCCTTTCTCTTCAGCCGGCCCCCCTCAAAGACAGTCCTGGGTCTCGAGTTGCCTCCCCTCAGACTACACCCGGCCCACAGGCTGGTGGCTGAGCCGATGTCACAGGAGGCGAGACCCCAGGGTGATTTCTCCCTCTGATGTGATCGAGCCCTATTTACTTTTCATTTTGCTAACGTTCATTCTGTCTGATCAGAAAAGTATTACATGTTATTGAAGGAAATTTGGAAGTTTTGGGTGAGACCCAAGGAGAAAATTCAAATCCCTTGTAATGCATCACTCAGACCAAATATGACGCTTTTCTTTCTGCTTTGTTTGTTCGTTTGTATGACATTCTAGCTCGGCCATTATTTCTGCACTTACTGGTTGGCTTTCCAATGTAAGCGGTTCGCCTGTTCACTTTTTGTTTGTCTGGATTCACAGGTTCTTAGTTGGTACGGTTCCTACCCATCTTTCCTACCCATTGTTTGGATGCTTGCATCATCCTCGATTTGGCCTGTGGGAACCCCAGGAAGCTCCCGCCGGCGGCCCTCACCACACGTCCCCCATTTTTCGGCCACATTCTTGCCTTCTGGCACCAAAAGTTTCAGGTAATGTTCACCTCCCCTGGAAAGAGCCATATGAGAGGCTCTGGTTTCTTTAGTGGAGAAGGGTATTTAGAAGCCAAGATCTGGGCCCTGAGTGTGCTCAGCACACCAGGGACTCCTCGCTCCTGGGCTCTCTCTGCCAGCAGGACTGGCTAATGTGCTTTTCCACATACCAGGTGCAGAAGGACAAGCTTGCTTCCAAATGCCTTCCCGGCGGTCACAGCTGAGGACTGCATTCCAGTGCAATGCGTGCTGCGGGGTCCGTCCTTGTTCTGTAACTTTTCGGAGCTGTAGCTTGCCCTCCCGCGGGAGAAACTTGGCTCACGTGATCCCCAGGACATCGAGTCTTTCTCTCGAGCCTGGCGTACAGAAAATAGTTTCAGACATGAAATGAGGGGTGAACCCTAGGGACTGGAGTTCAATATTTGTTTTCAGGGTGTATGACAGAGATGGAAAGAGGAGGAGGAGGAGGGGGAGAAGAGGAGGAAGGAAAGGAAGAAGAAGCGGAAGTGGATCAGGAGAGGAAAGAGGAAGAATGTGTACACCCATGTCGTTTTCATGCTAATTAACATAGTAAACACGTCCATCATGCAACACACTCTCTCGTGCCCCCTCCAGGGAGCCCCCAACCCTTAGGCAACCACCGTTGTGGAATTGGCTATCACCACGGGTGAGTTCTGTCTGTTCCTGACCTTGATTTGAGGGATACGATAGGCACTTCCGTTTCTGGCTGCTCTGGGCCGACGTGATGGTTTCGAGACACGTCATGTTATCGCACGTGGTCACAGCGGACTCACCTCTGAAGCGGAGTGCTTGCCCCTGGGGGTGGACCCCTGGGCCGTTTCCACGATCTGGCTGTTAGGAATAAGGCTGCCATCAGCACCCTTACACAGTCTCTTTGGGGACATGTGTTTTCCTTTTTCTTGGCTGTGGGTACATAGCAGGGGGGCAAATGGCTGAGTCAGAGGGTAGGTCCGTGCTTCACTATGTAAGAGACGCCAGGCTGTTTTCTAGAATGGTTTCCATTTCCCCTGCCATGGGGGGTGCCAAGTCCTGGTCACTCCGTCCTCCGAAACACACGGTCTTTTCACCGTTACTTGGCCTGGGGTGTGTGCGTGTCATCTCATGTCATTGTGGCTCCTGCTCGAGCCTCCTGTTGATGGATGGCATCGAGCACCTTTCTTTCCTGTTGTTCTTGGCCTTTTGTATTTTGTGTTTGCACAAGTGCTTGTTAAAGTGTTTTGCCTACCGTGGTATTCTTTATCTTTTTATTAGTGGTTTGTAGGACTTTCTTCTATGTTCTGGATATGAGTCCCTTGGCCAATTCATGAACTAAAGTCTTTTCCCCTCAAGCATGACCTTTGTCTTTTTTAGTTCCTTAATTATACCTTTTGAAGATCAAAGGTTTGGTTTTTGCTGAAGTCAAATTTAACAATTTTTTTTTCTTTTAGGGTTGTTTGTTTTCTTTGTCTCTCCTAGATCATCAAATCATTCTCTCTTTTTTTTTCCCTAGAAGCAGCACACTGCTAGCTCTCAGGGCTACACAGGTAACTCATCCCAGAATAATCCGTGTGCGGGGTGGGGCTCGCTTCTTCCCCTGTGTTCATCCACTTCGTTCAACGTTATTTGTTGACAATACCATCCCTTCCACATTGACTTGCTGGGATGTGTCATTCAAAATCCAACAGGTCAGGCAGGGGTGGGTCTACTTCAGGACTCTCTCTTTGGTTCCATTTGTCTACACTTGTGCCAAAACACGCCACGGGTCCCGTTACTGCAGCCTAAGAGCGAGTCGGAAATCAGATGTCACCATTCCTCCAGCTTCATTCTTCAGAATTGCTCTCCTGGTCTTGGTCCTTTGCACTTCCACATAATTTTAAGATTAACTTGGCAATTTCTACAAAAATGCTTCTGGGATATCGACGGGGATGGCATTAAGTCCATGATCCAGTTTGGGGAGAATTAAACCCTTTACAACACCAGACCTCCAATCTGTGTCATGTTATATCTTCCTGTTTGCTCAGGTTTTCTTTGAATTTTCTTTCTTTTTTTTTTTTTAAGATTTTATTTATTTATTTGACACAGAGAGAGAGAGATCACAAGTAGGCAGAGAGGCAGGCGGGGAGATAGGGGGAAACAGGCTTCCTACTGAGCAAGGAGCCCGATGCGCGGCTCGATCCCAGGACCCTGAGATCATGACCTGAGCCGAAGGCAGACACTTAACGACTGAGCCACCCAGGCACCCCGAGATTTCTATTGAAATCTAAAGATTTCTTTTTTTTTTTTTTTTAGTAAAAACAGTAGTATTACATTTCTGCTTGCAGTTCAGAGGTCTTGTTTAACTTTCAGTAAACTAACCTCCTGATTTTCAATTTAAACCTCCTGTTACAAATGGAACTGTTACTTTAAGGTCACTGTCATATTATTATAAGTCAAAAATCTATGGTCCTCACAAACTAATTGTGGTATCTTGATCCTGAATTTTGCATCTTACAAAATTCATTGATTAATCTTAATTGTTTCACAGATTCTTTGCAATATTCTACATAAAAAAATATCTGTGTTTAAATAACATTGAACTTCTTTCTTTCCAAACTGTGTGCCTTTTATTTTTTTTCCTGGTTTTATTGCCCTGCTAGGACCTCTAGTACAATAATGAATAATACTGTTTCCAGCTTCAGGGGGAAAGTGTCCAGTATTTCACTATTAAGAATGACGTTTGTTATCTCTAGGTTTTTAGTAAGTGTTCTTTGTCAGCCTGAAGAAATTTTTCCTATTTGCAGTCTGTCCAGAGTTTTTCATTTTATCCTGAATAGGTGTTGAATTTTGTCAAATGCTTTATATCCACTCTTATTGAGATGATGACAGAGTTGTTCTTTCCTTGGAGTGAGCAAAGTGAATTACATTGGATGGGTCTTTAAATATAAACCAGCCTTTCATTCCTGAAATAAATTCCACTTGATCCCAGTGTAATCTCTTTTTAAAAATATTTTACTATTCATTTGCTAATATATAATTAATATAATTTGCTAATATATAATTGCTATATTCATTTTACTGTTATTTAATTAAAGACAGGCATCTATGCTCATAAAGAATATTGGTCTTTTTTTTTTTGGCAATGCCTTTGTCAGATTTAGGTATCAGGATAATGTTGGCCTCATTAAATGAATTTGGAAGTGTTCCCTCCTCTTCTAATTTCTGAAAGAGCTTCTGCAAAATCGGTGTTAATTTTTTAAAAAACGTTCCATAGAATTGATCTGAGAGAACATACGAGCCTGGAGTTTTCTTTGTTGGAAGGTTTTTGATGATGAATTCAGGAATTAAAATACATATGCAGCTATTGAGATTTTATTTCATCTTATGTCAGTTTGTGATGCATTTTCCAAAAAATATGTCGGTTTCACTACATTGTTACATTAGGCTGTTCGTGACATCTCGTTACCTGCTGTATCCTTGGTGATGTTCTCTCCTTAATTCCTGATCTTAGTCCTTTGCTTTTCTCTTTTTTTCTTTGATTGCTGGAGTAGGGAGGGGTTTATCTACTTTATTAACCTCTTCGAAGAACCAGTTTTTGGCTTTATCGTCTCTATTTTTTTCCCCTTTCATTTACTTATGCTTGTATCTTTAGTATTTCCTTCCTTCTCTGGACTTCAGGGGCTCTACTTCTGCTAGCTTCTGAAGGTGGGCATTTACTGGCAGTGTTTTTCTGCAAAGGAGGAGGTTTTTCCCCTCCTGACACCAAATACGTGGTGTCCCACAATTCAGTTCAGTTCTGACACTGTCTGCTGGAGCCGGAGCCGGATCCCACGGGCTAGAGGCTCGGTCCCCCTGGACCATCCAGCTGTCACCTGTACTTTTGGCCACCGGGGCTTCGAGGCAGGGGCTCTCAGGACTCCCACCGGGGCTGCGAGGCAGGGGCTCTCGGGACCCCCGCCTTGGGCTCCATAGTTCACTAGAACAGCGCACAGAGTCGAAGAAAGTGTTTCATTCCCATCTACCTCTTTGCTATAAAAGAAGTACATGAACAGCCAGATGAAGGGGTGCACAGGGTGTGGGGGTTTCTGGGCCGGCGAATGTGGGGTATGCCAGCCTCCTGGCATGGGGATGTGTGTGCCAACGAGGATGTAAGGTCTCTGACCTCCTTGCTTAGGGATTTCTTATGGAGGATCCATTAAGCAGACGCGATTGATTAAATCACTGGCCCCTGGCGGTTGACCTCAAGCTCCTGCCCATCTCTCCACCCCGCAGGTTAGGGGTGCGGCTTAAAATCCCAAACTGGTGCTTCAGTCCTTCTGCCGAGCAGCCCCCAGCCCGAAGCTTCCAAGGGCCCCCAGCTTCCCGCCCTCTCAGTCGCACACAAAACACACACTCCTCACTCTGGAGATCCCACAGGCATTAGGAGCTGTGGGCCAGGAACCAGGACAAAGACAAAATATTTGTTTCCCTTTATATCACGCGGCCAAATAGTAAATATTTTAGGCTTTGTGGACCGTCTTGTCTGTTGCAACAGCTCCTCTGTGCCTCTGTAGTGTGAAAGCAGCAAGGGTAATCCATAAATGCATGAGCGTGGCTGGGTTCCAATAAAGCTTTATTTTTAAACATGTGTGGTTGGCCCACAAGACACAGTCTGCCAACTCCTGACTGACTTCACTGGCTTTCACCGCGTCCTCTTTTCTAATTTAAAAATTTAGAACTTTCAACTTCCCCCTATGCATGGCTTTAGCCAGATCCCGCGAAACTCATTAGTATTTTTGTTATTATTCTGTTTGAGAGACTTTGCAATTCCTCTCGTGATTTCTTTTCAACCAATGGATTACTTCTGAAGTATGTTGCTTAATTTCTATGTATTTGGGGCCTCTCTAGATGTAATAATATTATTACTTATTTCTAATTTAATTTTATTAAATTGTATCCTTACAAGCAGATCATAGGCCTGTAATCTTTTGAAAATTTGTTGGGAACTGTTCTATTATATGTCCCTTCATGTGGTTTGTCCTAATGAATGTCTTAGATGCACTTGAAGACAAAGTATCCTCTGCAGTTGTTGGCGGGAGGGTTTGCAAATTTTCAGATAGATCAAGGAGGTTGGAAGCATTGTGGGTCCTCTGCACGTTCCCTGATTTTCTTGTCTGCTCCTGCCGGGTTCCTAGAGGGAAGAGTTAAAACCTGTTGTGTCCATTTCTCGTGCGAGTTTCGGGGGTATTCACCCCACGTATCTCAAAGCTCTTGTTGGGGGCATACACATTTTGTTTGGGATGTCTTCTTGATGAGCTGACCCTTGAGCATCATGAAATATCCCTCTTCATTTTCCTGGTAGTCTGGTCTTGAATTCCACTTCATCCTATATGCTTTTTTTTTTTTTTTTTAAGATTTATTCATCTAAGAGAGAGAGAGAGAGGGAGCACAAGCAGGGAGGAGAGGGAGTGGGAGAGGGAGAAGCAGGCTTCCCGCTGAACAGGGAACCCAATGCAGAACTTGATCCCAAGATCCTAGCATCATGACCTGAGCCAAAGGCAGTCGCTTAACCGACTGAGCCACCCAGGTGCCCCATATTCTTAAATGTCCCTCAACTCTCTTATGGCTATTGTTTTCATGTTATATTGTTTTCCAATGCTTTCCTTTCAGTCGATACGTGTTTTTATATCTGCAGTGGGTTTCTTACCCTCAGCCTATAGTTGGGTCTTCATTTTTTCCTGTCCGACAGTCTCTGCCTTTTATTTCGAAAGTTTTGTCCATTTACCCCAGATGTCATTGTTCACGTGATTGGACTTAGTTTGCCATTTTGCTCACCTTCTATTTGTTTCCTTTCTTTTATGTTCCGTGATCCTCCTTCTTTGGAGTTAACTGAATTTTCTTTAATGTCCACTTAATTTACTTCATTGTGTATTATCTTGGATTTTTAGCTAGACCCCTTTGTGTTAGACTGAAGTTTGCTCTGGGGACTTCAGTATACATCCTCAGTATGCCCGTGGACTTCGAGCTGCTTGGGAATGTTTGCGTCATTCCCACTCCCCTGGTATTTGTGCGATTGTGATTATCATCATAGACCTTGTATCTGCCTATGTTGCTAACCTGACAGTGCAGTTTTTCCTTGAAAATATACAGAAATTAAGGGGTGCCTGGCTGGCTCCGTTAGTGGAGCATGCAACTCTTGATCTCAGAGTTGTAAGTTCGAGCCCTGCGTTGGGTGTAGAGATGACTTAAAAATAAAATCTTTTAAAAAATAAAGTTTACAGAAATTGAGAGCCAGGAAGATAGTATTTTATATTTACCCATAATTCTGACATTTTTGTTCCTTCTAATCCCTCGTGGCACATGTGAGGTCCCCTTTGGTGTAATTTCCCATCTGCCCTAAGAATGTCCTTCATCATTTGGTTTAGTGATGATCTGCTAGGGACAGATCCTCTCAGCTCTATTATCTGAAAATATCTTCTCTTTCATTCTTTTTCTTTTTTTTTTTTAAACTTTATTTATTTATCTGACACAGAGAGATCACAAGTAGGCAGAGAGAGAGCGGGAAGCAGGCTCCCTGCTGAGCAGAGAGCCCGATGCGGGGCTCGATCCCGGGACCCTGAGATCATGACCTGAGCTGAAGGCAGAGGCTTTAACCCACTGAGCCACCCAGGCGCCCCCTTCTCCTTCATTCTTGATGGATAAGTTCTCTTACAGAATTCTGGATTTGCTTTTTTTCTTTTTCTTTCTGCAGTTAAAGAGGTTGCTCCATTGTCATCCAGTCTCTAGGGTTGGCGATGAGAAATCAGTGGCACAACTCACACCACGGCTCTGTGCGTCCTCTGTCATTTTCTCGGGCTGTTTTCAAGATCACGCTTCACTTTGGGTCGTTAGCAGTTTGACTGTAATTTTCCCCTGGTGGTTTTCTTTGTATTCTTCTTGCTTGGAATGTTCTAAGGTTTTCATTCTGTAAGTTGATATGTTTAGTTGATTTGGGCCATTTTTATCATTCATTTTTTTTTTTTTTGCCCCATTCCCTCTTTTCTATACTGCTGGACCCCAATTAGGCTTGTGTTACAGTGTTTTATATTGCCTCACATGGCATTTAGGGGCTACTCATTTTTAAAAATTGCTTTCTTCTCTGTTCTTCAGATTGGATCATTTTTACTGACTCATCTTCAAGCTCACAGTCCTCTCTTACTTTTTCCCCTTCCAGCGTTGTGCCCTCTGGTGAGTTTTTCATTTCGTCTACTGTATTTTTCAGATTTTGAATTTTCATTTGATTCTTTGGTGTATTTTCCATTTTCTTGCTGAGGTTCCTTATCTGTTTCATCCTTATGTCTGTATTTCCTTATAAATCCCTGACCATATTTATAACAGCTACTGTTATAAAATTTATTTCGATTTCCAACATTCAGGTCATCTTCAGGCCAATTTCTATTGACTGTTTATTCTCCTAACTCATGTAATTTCTATTTTGTGTCAGACATCCTGTACAGTACATTGTAGATTATCTGGATCCTGTTATCTTCTGAAACATGTTGATATTTGTTCTTGGGAGCAATCTGTTTTGCTCAACAAAAACTCCAAATTCTGCCTCTCCTGCTGTGGATATCAGCTGTCATATCTGCATGGTTATATCAGCCTTTCAGCTCGAGTTTTGTGCGGGGCTTCTCAGTGCTTCTTCTGAGCCGGTGCAGCGCAGCTGTCCGCCAATGGGACCACATTCGTATGCACATTTGGAGGCTTCTCTCTCTGTGGCTTCTCCTCTCCAGGATTCCATCTATGTCTAACTTTTCTGGTACTCCCACACTCTGTTCTCTAATCCCTCAAACCACAACACTTACAACTTTTGGCTCAGTTTTAGCTGTCCTGAACCATGAGAATTGGGGATTTCTCTACAGCAAAAGGTTATACAAACACAAATCTCTACCAGTGCAGCTCTCTTCTCAAAAGAGAGAGCACTTTCGGTTTGCATTTGGCTATCTTCCGGTTTCCTCAAATAATGTTTTTTTTTTATACTTTGTCTAAGTTTACATTTGTTATTTGTAAGACGATTAATCTGAGACAAGTTCCTTCTGGTGCTTTTCAATGCATGTGTTCTTGCAACTTACAGATAAAACTGGTAATGTATTTATTTGGCATTTCTTTGATTGTGGTATGGTTGGACACTTTTTAAATAATTTTTGTCACTTGTAATCCTTCGTGTGTGAGTTGTCCTTTGTCAATTTTTGTTTGAAATGATCTCTCTTTATGGAGAGCGTTTAAAAAAAGGTTTATTTATTTGTTAATGAGAGACAGAGAGAGCAGGAGAAAGAGCAGAGGGAGAGGGACAAGCAGATACCAAGTTGAGTATGGGACCTGATGTAGGACCTGATGTAGGGCTCCACTCGCGACCCTGAGATCATGATCTGAGCCGAACCAAGAGTTGGACACTTCACTGACTGAGTCACCCAGGCACCCCTTTGTGGAGATTTTTTTTTTAATCTTTTTGTGTTACATTTGTTGCAAATATTTTCAAAATTTGCTGTTTGATTTTTAATCTTGTTTATTATATTCTCAATGCATAGAATTATTAAGTAGTTGCATGGGAATTTTATGTTTTTATGCATTTAAAAGCCTTTACAATTTACTTATTAAGAATACATTTTCAAATTTCCTTTATAATATTTCAATATTTATGCAGATAATATTTGGAAGCCTATTAATATATTGTATATTGTTAAATATTTGTATTATATTAATTCATTCTTCCCTTCCTGTATCAAATCTTCAGAGATTGTTGATTGAACATGCAGCTGAATTTTGTTGGTCACTGTTTCATTTTTGATTTTGCCTGAGTTTTTATATTTGATAGCAGACTCTACTGCAGGGTGTTCCCCAGAACACCACCCCCGAGAGATACTTCCAGATTGAAATTGTTGTTTGGTTGACAAATAAGATTGGGACATGCTACAGACTGTATTCCTGCCCTTCTTAAAATTTATTTTTTGCGTGTTTAAGACTTCAAGCTGTTCTTCATTTAAAGATTCTGTTGGCTTTACTGGACCCGACCTTTTTTTTTTTAACCCTCATGAGATCATGGAATCTTCTTTTTTTAAATTATGCCTATTTAATATAGTTCGAAGAACACATGGTGAGTTATATATTTTTCAAAATTACTTAGCAAGTTTTCCAAATCTATAAATATCTAAAACTGAGTACATAATTTTATATGTAAGGCATAATTTTATGCCTTAAAATTTACAGTATCTCCTCAATAAGAGTGCCTGAGTCTGGAGGAAATTCTTCCCTATTTTCAACACTTTTTTCTGAGAGAGAGTGACTTACTCACATTATATAGTTCTTTTAATGTGAAGTTTGATCATTTATCTGTTTCATTCAGATTTATTAGCATACAACAGTGCACATAATTCCTTGTTAATTTTTAAAATTGTCTGCATATTTGTTTTATTTCTTACATGATTTAAAGTTTTGTTTTGTTTTTGTTTTTTTTTTTAAATTTTTTTTAAAGATTTTATTTATTTGATAGAGAGAAACACAGTGAGAGAGGGAACACAAGCAGAGGGAATGGTAGCGGGAGAAGCAGGCTCCCTGCCGCGCAGAGAACCCGATGTGGGGCTTGATCCCAGGACCCTGGGATCATGACCTGAGCCGAAGGCAGACGCCCAACGACTGAGCCACTCAGGTGCCCCGATTTAAAGTTTTGTTTAAGGGCACTTGGTGGCTCAGTCGTTGAGCGTCTGCCTTCGGCTCAGGTCATGATCTCAGGGTCCTGGGATCGAGCCCCGCATCGGGCTCTCTGCTCAGCGGGGAGTCTGCTTCCTCTTCTCTCTCTGCCTAATTGTGATCTCTCTCTCTCTCTGTCAAATAAATAATAAATAAAATCTTTAAAAAAAATAAAGTTTTGTTTAATTGATATTCCTCACCCCCCTCCCTCCTTTTAACTAGATTAGACAGTCTAATCTAGTTGTGTTGGATTCTTGTGCTCGCTTCGGCAGCACATATAGTTGTGTTGGATTCTTCAAAGACTTAGCTCTTTAATTTACTTATCTCATAGGTCTTAATCTACTTATCAAGTCGTACTTTTCTCTTTTCTAATTTAATATTTTCTGCTATTATCTCCACTATTTTAATCTTCCTTGGAAGGGCTTTAAAAAAAAAAAACTCATTGACTTCAAAGTTTTGATCTTTTTTTTTCTTGTTGGATAACGAAAGCATTTACAGCTGTGACTTTATCTTTGAGGACAGCTTTGTAGAAACCCATTAGTCATTAGCAATTTCATTATTTTTTTGATAGTCTAGAATTTAAATAATATTTCTTTTTTTTCCCATTTTTTTCTTCAGATGTATACGGGGAATGATTTTTAATTACCAGTTGGTAAGAATGTTTTACTTAGAACTTTTTCATGTTTTCTTCCTTCAACATAAACTAATGTCATTTGTATAATTTTAACTTTTTTAATATTTTGAAGTTTTATTCATTTGCCTAGGAAATGTGCTTTTTGGAAATCTTCCATTGTTTGCTTGAAATATCATTTTACCTACCCAAATAATCATGATTACATTGTCTTAGTAATAAGTAGCAAACATATTTGAACCTAAAACACACTTGCCCTCCACCCCAGTGCTAGTCTCCTCCTCAGAAAAAAATCACCGTAAGATAAGTTGGTCATTTTATCTGACAGAGCAAATCCTCCAGTTTTGTTCTTCTCCAAGATTGTTTTATGCTCATCCAATGGTGAAAAATCTTTGGATTTTGGCACAATTTATACCAACTATTGATTATTTTGAGAATTGACATTAAAACATCAATATTTAGTTTTCTAATCTCTGAGCACTGTATTATTTCCCATTTATTTAGGTCTGTTGATTCCTTTAAAAGATATTTTGTAATTTTCAGTGTGGAAGCTTTAAACATCTTTGGGCAAAAACAGCAAAGACGTTATCTAGATTTTGGATATTTTTAATGCTATCATAAATAATATGGGTTTAAATTTTTGTTTTCCAAAATTGAGTTGCTGGTATATATAATTGGTAATTCTGCTAAATTTCCTTCCTAATTCTAGGAGTTTATGGTTAGATTGATTTGGCTTTTCTGTGTACTAGTAGTCATGGCATCTGCAAATAATGACAGTTTGATTTCTTTCTTTCCTATATTGTCATTTGTCTTTCTTGCCTGAATGCATTTCCAATAAATGACAATATTGTGTTAGGCAGAAGTATCGACAGCGGGCATCAGTCCGATTCTTGCTTCTGATGCTCACTTTGTGTCCTTACCATTTAAGGAAGACCACTCACTTCTCTTTCAAATCACTAAGAGCTTTTCATCAATGTCTATCATTGGATTTTTTTAAATCCTGTATTAACAGAGATGAACTAATGTCTCATTTTTATGCATTAGCTTTTGGATTGTATTAATTGACTTTACATTCCTAGAATGAACCCCAGATGATCCCAATATATTATTATTATCCTTATGTATCACTGGATCCAATTTGCCAATATTTTCCCACGTTCATGAAGGAAATCACTCTATTATTTTCTTTTCTTCCCATGTGGAGTTTTGATAGCAAGGTCATATTGGCCTCATAAAATGACTTAGGACAGGTTTTCCTTTCCTACTCTTTAGAATGGTTGGTGTAAAGTCAGTGTTATTTCTCCCTTAAATGTTTCAGAAAATACACCACGTAACCATTTGAGATTTGAGTTTTCCTGGTGAGAAACATTTTAATAATGGATACAATTTAGTTAATAAAGATCAGACTCTTTAGAGCAAATCAAATACCATCTGTCAATCCTGACAAGTTGTGTTTTGAAGGGGAAATATGCCCATTGAATCTAAATCATGAAATTTGCTAACAAAGTTATTCATAATATCCCCTCCTAATTTTGCTAATGCCCTTTATTCCTGCTATTATTTATGCTTCCTCTCCTTTTTCCCCCCTTGGATCATTTTTTGCTAGCGATATATCCATTTTATTCATCTTTTTAAAGAATCAAATTTGGCATGGTGGGTTTCTCTGATGTTTTCTATTTCACTGGTTTTTTTGTCATGCCTTTATCATTTTATTTCTTCTGCTTTTTCGCTTAGCTTTTTCTCAGTTTCTTGAGATGAAAGCTTAGGTAATTGACTTTCAGCCCTTCTTCTTTTTAAATATACACACATTGGGCTATAAATTTCCCTCTGAGCACTGCTTTAACTGGATTCTATTTCGATGTGTTGTGTCTCCACTGGCAAGCCCCTCGCATTGCCTTTTCTTTTCCTTTGCGATGTCTTCTCTCTGACCTATGACTTAGAGGTCTATGGCTTAATTTCCAAACAGCTGGGGATTTTCCAGTCGTATTTATGTTTTTATGTCCAGCCTAATTCGGCAGTGGCCAGAGAACACCATCCTCCGTGAGTTCCAGTCTCTGTGGTCGTGCCAAGCAGAGCCGTGCGCTGATGAGGAGAACATTGCACAAGGCCGCTGTCTGGGGCAGGGGATGCCATCTGGGGCCGCCGTCTGCACACCTGTCAGTTAGGCAGACCCATCAGCTGCATCGTTCAGAATTTCCATCTTTGCGGATTTTTTTTTTTTTTTTTTTTTTTTTGCTTTTGTCTGCTTAACAAATCGTCTATCAAGGGAGGTGAGAAAATTCCTCTTCTGTGAGTATTATGGATTTCTCCTTTAGTTTGGTCAACTTTTGTTTCCTACTTTTTATTTTACATCGGCGATGCTTATCTAGGCTTGTACTATCTCCCTCAGAGGTGGACACTTTCAGCAGACGTCTGCACCCGTGTCCAGCACGGCATCTTTCCTTGGGGGCCACTCCGGCAGTACGAGGGACCCTCTGGCTTTCTCCTGCCTACTGGGGGCACTGTCTACCTTTTCTCTCTTTGTTTTTTCTTTCGACCTGTTTTATGCTCTTAGATTAGGGGTGTCTTTTTTTTTTTTTTTTTTTGAGGGGCTTATCATTGGGTTTGATGCTTTGGCGACCAGTCCGACACTGTTGGTCTTTCACCTGAGAGATTTCGCCCGTCCCGTGAAATGTCATCTCTAGATTGTTGGTCTGCTGCCTGTCTGGCTTTCTAGAGGCCGGCGTGTTTCCAGGCCCGTTTCCCTCTTATTTCTTGCTCTCTCTGAGACTCATGACACCTTCGCATCCTCCCACTTTCCCTCTCTTTCCTTGCCAGCCATCCATTCTGTTACTATTTAGGGCGGCAACCTGAGAGATTTCAGCGTCACTCCTGACTGGTAGGTAACAGTTCCGGATGAAAGGGGACTGCGCTGAGTTCCTGCTCGGGGCGCGGGTCACCCTTTTACCCACTCATGTCTGCAGCTTTTTGCTTCGTTGTTTCTTTGCAGTTAAAGATGACGTGTGTTTTATGTGCCAGAGTCCGTGCCTGTTGTGGCTACACAGCACAGAAGCCTCCTTATATTCACCCAAGTACCTGTCTTTTCCACACACAGCTTTCGCTCCATCTGACATTTCCATGTTTCTGCTGAGATTGTTTTGTCCCCGTCGGAGGAACTCATTTTAAAATTTCTTTAGTTCCAGACTGGCGGTGATGAATCCTCTCAGTATTTCCCTGCCTGAAACATCTTCATTTCTCAAGTGTCTTTGCACTGATTGTAGAATTCTAGACTGGCAGCTCTTTTTTTACTCCAGCGCCAGAAAACTGTCATCCCACTGTCTTCCGGCTTCCTTCATTCTGGCAGGAGCTCAGCCTTCAATCTCCTTTGTGCTTTCTTTTCTTTTCTTTTTTAAGATAATGCATTATTTTCCCCCTGGTCACCTTTAAAGTTTGCCCTTTTCCTCTTGCTTTCCAGGGTTTCTCTGTGACACGTCCAGGTGTGGCTCCCTTTGCATTTATCCTGCTCGGGGCTTGCAGGGTTTCCAATATCTGCAGGTGGACACCTACCGTCAGTCTGAGAAAGTTCTCCATCTCTGCTCCTCCTTCTGGGGCTGCACCTGCACACAGGACAGCTGTTTTCCCCAAGTGCCCATCTCTTTCCTGCTGCCACGGCCGTCTGCTCACTCTGGGCAGCTTTCAAGTCACTTCTCACTTAGTTCTTTAACCCAGAGTCCTGCTGTATCCGAAATCCCGTTAAATCCACCCACGGGCTTCTCAATTACAGACATTATGTTGCCCAGTTTTAGCATTTCTGCTTAGGTCTTTTTCTGTATTCCACGTCTTTGCTACAGTCCTCTTTCCCCTCTGTTTTCTTGACCATACGCCCCACGGGTGTTTTAAAGTCCTCATCTGCAGATTCCAGCGTTCCTGTCACCTCTGCTTTTGCTCCGGTTTTCCCTCCTTGGTTTTCAGTCATGTGTTTCTTGGCACACCTGGTAGCTTTTTGGTTGGTTAGTGAGTTAACTGGTTGGTTAGTGAGTTAACTGGCTGGGTTAGTGAGTTAACTAGTTGGTTAGTGAGTTAACTGGCTGGGTTAGTGAGTTAACTGGTTGGTTAGTGAGTTAACTGGCTGGGTTAGTGAGTTAACTGGCTGCTGGACGTCTTGTGTAAAGGAAATCTGTACAAGGCACAGCGAGTGTAGTGCCGCCGCTGGAAAATGTTCACCCCTTCTCTGCAGAGAGTGGGGAGCGGCCCCTGGCGCAGGGACCTGAGCACAGGCAGGGCTGGGCTGCAGTTTTGACCATTCACAGGCTCACCTGTCTCAGGAGTGCGGCTCAGAAAGTTCAGATGTGGGCCTGGTGGGCTCACAGGGACCCTCCCCGGCAGCTCTCCGTCCTTTAGGTGCGGGTTGTCTTCAGGACATTCTGCTCTATTTTTCAGAGTTTTCAAACTCAGTTTCGCTTTCCACCCCAAACAGCTCGAGAACTTGGCATATGTCTTACTGGCTAGGTGTGGAGGCTCACATCTCTGAACGTCTCTGACCCCCGCCCCCGCGCTGTCCTTCTGCTTGGACTGAGCCCCACCCCCAGCCCCCAGCCTGGGCGGGACAGCAAAGGCCCAGGCGAAACACGCTTGGACCCTCACCTCACCTCCCGGACGTGACTCCCTCTCTGGGACTCCAGCCCCTTCTCCCTTCCCCTCCTTGCTGCGTCCATGGTGCCCTGATCCCTTTAAGCAGATTGCTCTTGTAGTCCATCCAGCCTTTCCATTAGCTCCCAGCCTGAAATGTTAGTGGATGGCTCAGAAACAGAATTGCATTGGGTATTTTTAAAGGGGATTGCTAAGGAGGGATTTGCTGACCCACGCTCCATGCACATTTAACATTTTAGTAAGAATTATTACCAGATTGTCCCCCCGATGAGTCATGAAGGCCTGGGCTAGGCCATGTTGGCAAATGGCCCCCAGATCTCAGTGGTCATGGCAATGAGGCCTCCTTCTCAGCGTTCTTCATACCCGCTGGGCCTGGCTCATTCCTACTCCGTGCTCCTCACTGTGGGAGCTAGGAGGGTGCAGGGGCCCCTCCCTGGGTCACCAGTCATGGTGGCGGAGGAGAGGCCAGCGCTGTGGACAGGGTGCTGGCCTTCGGGGCTCCTGCAGGGAGATGACGCCTGACCCTTCTGCTCACCTCTCCCTGATTAGACCACGTCATGTGGCCACACAGGGAAACCAATGTCTGTGATCATGGCCTACACCGCCCTCCAAAGATGGGGTTATTTTTCTTCCCTTTTTCATCACAATTGTTATTTAAAATACCTTTAATCCTCCCGACCTGGCAGTGGAACATCTCATTTCTTAAGTTCTACTTCCTTAGTGAGCGAGAAGCAGTGATCATTCACGTGTCTTTGGTGTCCCACTGACTTACGGGCAAGTAAGCTGTGCTTCCTGACTCCGGGGTAAATGCGACATAGAGAACACATACATGCACTTGTCAACGCTCACGGTCGTTTGGCTTCTGGGGACGATCTCCTTACTAACCACATTGCTCTTTGCCTCCCGGAGTGACGGGCTCTCCCAAGTATCCCCCAGTCGCCAGCACCGCTCCCGTGTGGTTTCAGTGGTATCTGCTCTTGTAAACGCCTGCATGGATGCATTCTCTCTAAACCACGGCCGTGGCACGGGCACCAGCCTCGCACAGAACCTGGGACCGGACCCGGTTTGTAAACAGGGCCCGAGTCCTTGCCCTCCTGTGGTCGGGTGGGCGTCCTGGGTCCCCACCCACCTGCTGCCGCGTCCCTGCACCAGCACTCCGAGCTGCTCTGTGGCTGCCTCTGCTGGGTCCCCCTCTCCTGGGTCCCCCTCACCCTGTGCAGGCCCATGGACACAGGGAGCTCAGCCCCGTCTCCATCCCTGACCCCCGTCCTGCTGAGCTGCGTCCCTCCCTGTAGTTCCCACAGCCCAAGGGCCAGCCCACAGACCCCGGCCCCGCCAGTCTCCCCAAGGCGGGCAGGTGGCATGTGCATGGGTGGGAATTTTGGCTCTGCCGCCTGCGACCTCTGGACCTTGGGCAAGTCACTTCTGCCCCTCTCTTTCATCAATAAATAGGGACACAATTCCCACCCTCTCCGTTCCTGCAAATGCCCAGTGACCGAGTGCCTCTAAGGGTGACATGTCCTCATTTTCCTATTGTCACTACTGTTGGTGCGCTGGTGGCCGGAAGAGGCAAGGCATCCAACCCAGAGTCTGAACAGACTATTTTTAGTAAATCCACTTCACTTCACTCCTCTCTCGACAGAAATTTCTGGGGGGCAGTTGGGAGTCCTCCGAGGTCTGCAACGGCTTGCTCTGGGTCGGCGCCTGAGTGACATCGAGGCTGACTGTCCCCAGAGCCCCTTCTCCCGCAGCCTCACGCCACATTGCTTAGATAAGGAGGCTGGTCGGTCCTCTGCCGGCTGGGGGTTAGGGTCAGGGGTGGGCGGGGTCTCTGCGCTCCGTGTTCCCAGCGCAGGCGCCGAGGCTGAGCGCGCGCCCCTCCAGCCGCTCAGAGGTCTTCCGGGGCCCTGAGCCTAGTGCCTTGGATCCTAGACGTCACTTGGGACCCAGAGCCAAGGATGCGCGACAAATGATTTCCTAAGAATCCACTCCCCGGGGAGACGGTGAGCCGGGCAGTGGCCGGGGAGCCCCGTCCAGCCTGGCCTGAGCGCGAAGGAGCCCTGGGGGTCAGCGCTACCAACTCGGGGCTCGGCTCCTGGAGCTCCCGCGCCCCAGGGCCCGCGTCCGGGACTCCCGCGCCACTCGCGTGTCATCCCATCGGCCAAAGAGGGAGCAAGGGCAGCGCAGGATCAAAGGGAAGGCGACCGAGCGCGTCCAGGGCGGGCTGTGCGGCGTCTGACCCCCCACCGCCCGGCAGCGAGTCCGCGAAGCTACCACCGCGCCGCGCCCAGGCCCTGCTCTCGCGCCCCCGGCCTCCTCCGCCTGGGGCCGCTGCCACCAGGTGTCCATCCACTTCTTTACGGAGAACTTAGGTAGACTAGAGTCCCTCCATTCGGGAATAGTCTCAGAAATGCCCGTTTATGGTTGGATTGGAGTCGTGGTTATACCATCTTACTCTGGGATGGAGTTCTTGGCTCACCCTCCTTCCCGGGAGGGGTGTGCGGGCCTGGCGTGGCTGTGCCCCGGTGCTGCAGTGCCAACAGCAGGCCCTGGCCAGCCGGTGGTCCTCTGCCTCCTGGGCCGGGGCTGCACCCCGTGGCTCGCCTGCTGGGCGCGTCCCACCCCCTCCACAGGCCAGGGCTGAGCACCTGCACCAGCCTCCCTCGAGGACATGTGCCCTTTCCAAGGTTGAGTCCTTGGGAATTATTCAAATTGTTCCTTTTCTTTTCTTTTTTTTTTTTTAGGATTTTATTCATTTACTTGTCAGAGAGAGAGAGAGAGCACGGGCTGGGGGAGGGGCAGGCAGAGGGAGAAGGACACTCCCCGCTGAGCAGGGAACCCCCCCCAGCCCCAGGCGGGACTCCATCCTGGGACCCCAGGATCATGACCTGAACTGAAGGCAGCCGGGTCACCGACTGAGCCCCCCCGGCGCCCCTTGAATTGTTCCTTTTCTATCCGTGCTCTGGTCTTCTGCTCTGGTCTTCTGCGGGCCCCCAATAATGTGTGTGCATTTCCCCGTTTCCTAATCTGTCCCTTTTCTTTAATCCCTTTAACTCTGTCTCTTTCGCTCTGTTTCCCTCGCTCTCTCCAAGCGCGCCGGGCTGCGGCACCCCGGTCCCCCTCCGCTGCCATCCCGTTCTCACACCTCTTTTCTTGAGCCTGTTCTTTCTCTGCCCTGGTCTGACTTTTATTTAAGCCTGTTCTGGCTTTCGTCTAGTAGAAGAGACATTTTTATGTAGATCTTTAAAGTTCTGATTTAAACAACAAAACGAAGTGTTGGCCCCCGGGGGCAGGGTCTCCCTGCTGGGCTCCTTTCTCTGGCACTGTCTTTAATGGGTCCTTTGGCTCTTTTCTGCCCCTGTTTGTTTTTTCACAAAGGGAGTCCTCCCTAAACCAGCCATTTGCAGAAATGAGGGCATTCAGTTGGGCCTGAAGCCCCCAGCCCAGGGGCCTCCGTCCACACTGCCAGCCCAAAGCCCCTGGCCCAGGGGCCTCCGTCCACACTGCCAGCCTGAGGGCCCCGGCCCAGGGGCCTCCGTCCACACTGCCAGCCTGAGGGCCCCGGCCCAGGGGCCTCCGTCCACACTGCCAGCCTGAGGGCCCCGGCCCAGGGGCCTCTGTCCACACTGCCAGCCTGAGGGCCCCGGCCCAGGGGCCTCCGTCCACACTGCCAGCCTGAGGGCCCCGGCCCAGGGGCCTCCGTCCACACTGCCAGCCTGAGGGCCCCGGCCCAGGGGCCTCTGTCCACACTGCCAGCCTGATGGCCCTTGTCGGGTCTGCTTCCCACTGCCACTGGGAGCTGCCCCGATTCCTGCTTTCCAGGAGGATGGAACCCCCGCCTTTTTCTCATCTTCAGGGAGGAAAAGGGAGGCAACTTTATTAAAGGGTCACTTTAACAATGAACGGACCCCTTATGTTTGTCTGGTTTTGGTTTTGTCTCATTTTGTTTGCTGGGACAAAACAACTATAGAAGAAATACAAACACTCAACTTCGTCGGTCTGGATGCTTCTGTGGCATTGACCACGTGTGGCCTCCTCTGGGGCCTCTGAGGCAACGAATCCACTTACCGCTGTGGACTGACCCCCCCCAAATCCGTGTGTCCAAGCCCCAGCGCCCTGTGGGGGGGGGTCAGAGGGCCCCTGGGAGGTGGTTGTGGTGAGACAAGGTCCCTTGGGTGGGGCCCCCATGGTGGGACTGGCGTCCTGGGAAGGAGAGGGAGGGACCAGAGGTCTTCCTCTCTCCGCCAGGCGAGGACAGTGCGGGGGACCACGGGCAAGCCAGGGAGAGAATCCCAGACACCCGATCGGCCAGCACCTTCCTCTGGACGCCTGGCCTCCGGAGGTGTGGGAAATAAATTCTGTTGCTTCCGGGCCTGCATCTGGGATATTTTGGGGAGCAGCCCAAAGGGACGAACACGCTCACTCCGCCCTTATTTCCTTCAACGCCGTCCTTAGGCACCACTGAGGCCAGGTGGCCGCGGAGCTCTCCAGGCTCGGGGACGCGGCGCCGCCCAGACAAGCCCGGGCCTGCTGGCCTGGGTCCCCGTGGGGCCGGGGACAGACCGCCCGCAGAAGGCGAGCAAATACTGGGCGAACACGCCTTTGTCTTTAATGTGGAAAATGGCGGGAAGGGAAACAGCAGGGCAAGTGAGCGCGGAGGGGTGGGCTGTGGGCCCTGCCGCGGAGGCCACGCGCCGTGGGGGATGCTGTCCCCGTGGGTCAGAGCTCTCCGCCAGCGGGGTACCGCGGGGAACGTTCGCGCAACCTCCCGGGAGATGGTTTCAGGCAGACGAGCGGCCGGCCGCCCGGGAATTAGTTCACTGAGCGGAGCGTCGGAGAAGCGCGGGGAGAAGGGAGGTCCGAGCCGGACGTGGTGTCGCTGCCACCGGTGGGCACCACGCTGGGCCGCGGGAGCCCCCGCGGGGACCAGCCGCGCCCCCCTCGGCCTCCTCACCGCCAAAGTCACGCACGTTCTTCCCCGCACCCGAGACGTCCACACTGGCGGTCACCGCCAACAGCACCGCCTGTCTCCCCGGGTGAAGACCAGCTCCGACCCCCTCGGCCAGGACGCGGCTCGTTCCCGCAGGGACGCCCTGCGCCAGGGTCCCCCACGGCTCACCACCCCCACCGCCGTCCCTGGGCGACGTCAGTAGTGCCCTCCCTGGGCTGCAGCCCCAATCCTGTTCAACCGCCTGCACTCAGCAGCTAGGGCGACCCTCGGGGTGGGATCCAACCCTCATCCCAACCTGCTCAGCAGTAGGATAAAACCCAGGTTCCTCAAAGTTTCCCAGAACCTGCGGGCCAGGCCCCACCCACGCCTCCGGGAGCACCACTCGCCTGCCAGCCACAGGGTCTCATTGTGCTTCAGACACGCTCCTTCTACCCCGGGGCCTTTGCACTTGCTGTTTGCCCCACCGTGTCCTTCTCCGCCCTTTCACAAGCTGCCCTCCTTCTCTTCTGTCTTGGTTCACATATCACCTCCCAGGAGAGAGCTCCCCAGATCTAGAGCGGCTCCCGTGCCCACCACTCTGCAGTCTTGCCTTGCTTCACTTTCCTTCATCATGCTTGTCGGTACCCGAAAGTCTATTCTATTCTATTCTATTCTATTCTATTCTATTCTATTCTATTCTATTCTATTCTATTCTATTCTATTCCATTCCTTTCCTCTTCACGCTACTCTATCTTATTGGAGCCTGACCCCCACCCCCCAAGAACATCACCCCTGCCCTCCCCGTGAGCACAGTCTGTCTGCATTAGCTGCCGTGCTCCCCGGGCCCAGGAGGGTGCTCCCTTGGCATTGGGAGAACAAAAAGCATATTTAGAAGGAAAGAACAGCTCATCTGGGCTTTGCTAAGAAAGACAAACCATGGGGCGCCTGGGGGGCTCAGTTGGTTAAGCGTCTACCTTCAGCTCAGGTCATGATCCTGGGGTCCTGGGATCGAGCCCTGCATCGGGCTCCCTGCTCTGTGGGAAGCCTGCTTCTCCCGCTCCCACTCACCCTGCTTGTGTTCCCTCCCTCGCTGTGTTTCTCTCTGTCAAATAAATAAAATCTTAAAAAAAAAAGAAAGAAAGAAAAACCACAGCAGACTGTGTGGTTAATAAGAATACGCATTTGAGAGGAGAGACAGAAAAAGGGGAGAATTCAAATTGTGCGACATGCCAGAAACTTCCGTGTAATTCTCCAGACCTACTTACCCCTCCCCACCCTCTCCAGACCCCTGCCTGGACCATAACAGGGACGCCTGTGTCCTTGGCCAGTCGGGGCGGCGGCCCACCCCAGCTGCACAACACTGAGCACTTTGGGCTTGAAAACCGCAGGCCCTCAGGCCCTCACTTACTTCCTGAGCTGCTGATTCTGGGGAGTTCCGTTGGCAGGCAGTTTCTAGCTAATTTGCAGATATTTTAGACGTTAATCCCATTTTTTCCACTAGGAATAAGCAAGCTTTTAAATTGGCTTTGTCTTGTGGGGCGGTGGCTTTTATTAATCATTTTAGCCTACGCGCCATTTCCCGGAGTCTGGGGAGGGCACCAGGGATGCAGAATTTGCAAGAAGATTTCAGAGGGAACCCTCAGGGACCTCCAGGGTCATTTGCTGGCCCTGTTTCCAGGGATAACCCTTTCTCACCTGGCCAGGTATGGGCGGAAAGCACTGGCAGGTCAGAGCACCGGCCTCTGGCTCTGCCCCTGCCTGGCTGCGGAGGGTCTGACACATGGGAACGAAGCCACCTGCGACCCAGGCCCACCTGAGCCCTCCCCCGGGACGCAGCTCTCCTGGGACCTGAGGGACTGTCCTTTCCCTTTGCTGTCGGGAGCGCAGACAGCTGAGTCCCAGGTCTCCTCCCCTGCAGGAGCGAGGGGTGTGAGATGGGGTGATGCTCCCAGGACCTGGGGGCCGGAAGCACACCCCAGAGCTGGATGGGGTGGGAGGGGTCCCGAGGGCCAACCAAGAACCCCCAGGAGGGCTGAGCTGTGAGGGGAGGGGAGGTGTGGGAAGAGCTCCCCTGGAGGCGGCGGGGTGGGGGGGAG
>CM053609.1:120105233-120129869 GCA_028646535.1 Procyon lotor | reverse complement strand
AGCCCTGGGTGGGAGGTCCCTGGGGGACAGAGGGCTGAGAGCCCCTGGGTGGGGGGGTCCCTGGGGGACAGAGGGCTGAGAGCCCTGGGGGAGGGGCTCCTGGGGGACAGAGGGCTGAGAGCCCCTGGGTGGGGGGGGTCCCTGGGGGACAGAGGGCTGAGAGCCCTGGGGGGGCCCTGGGGGGACAGAGGGCTGAGAGCCCCTGGGAGAGGGACGCCTGGGGAGCCTGGTCTCCAGGCTGTGGTGGCAGGAACCTCTGTCCCCGGGGACTCCCGCAGGGGGGTAACAATAGGGGCTGTTGTAGTAGCCCCCGCTAAGGCCCTGCATGCTGGCCCGGAGCCCTCACTCTGCCAGACCAGCTCCCAAGCGATTTTGAGATGAGAAAGCAAGGGCTCAACATTCAAACTTTGGCCCCGTGCTTCTGGGACCTGCTGGCCGGGTCGTCCTGGGCAGAGGAGCCGGCCTGGCAGGGGAAGGGCTCCCCGCCCGCCCACCCCCCATGCGCAGGCTGGGGTCTCTGCAGCTCCGGGCTCCAGGCCTCAACCCAGAACTGGGCAACCAACCGGGCCGTCTGGGCGCAGGGGTCCAAGACGTCCATGCTGCCCCTCGAAGCACGGGCTCCCAGGGAGTCAATGTGAAAACAGTGCCGTGTCCTTCCACGAGGAAACCGAAAAGGAACACAGAACATTTTGAAACAGGAAGCCAAATATTTATTAAATGTTTCAGAATCCATCAAAACCCACAGATGGCAAGTAGAACAAAAACCCACTTCCAGAAAGAGACGGCAAATCACGGCGATGTCGTGCGAGTCTGGGGGACCGTCTGACGAGGTCTGTGCCCCTCCCCGCCCAGGCTCCTACCCACGGGCACCAGGGGGGTGACCCTGGGAGAGCGTGAGAAGGGCGGGCGGCCAGGGCCATGCCCCCCGAGGACACAGAGAGCCGGGAGCCGGCCCCGTGGTGACCCCGAGCTGGCTGGCACGGTGACTAGAGCCACCACACCGCACCCAGGACCGGAGATCACGGAGGCCGGAGCTCACCGGTCCTGTGACCTCTGAGCACACCGCAGCCGCACACCTGCTGGGACACGGGGACGCCGGGTGGGACGTTCCCCAGCAGAGAGACTGTCCCCGGATCGCTGGGGGTGTCGGGGGCCGTAGGAAGTGCCTCCTCTCCTCCCTGCTAGGGAGGGAAGGCCTGAGGGCTGTGGGGGATGGCGAGCTGATCAACGGCGAGCCCGGCCCCCCACGGGCTGAGGTCGCAGGACCGAGTCCCCAGCCTCCTCGTCCAGAAGACGCCTTCTTCCCAAAGCCCCTGTGGGCAGGGATCCTGCCGGCCGCCCACGCGGGGCCCCAGTGCCCACCCTGGCTAAGCCTCGCTGGGACAGGCCATGGCCCGCCTCAGCTTCTGGGTCGAGAACGCAAGAACCGAACCCGAGACGGTGGGTTCACTGGCCGCAGCCTGAATGTCTCCGCCCGCACGGTGTCCCCCTGCCTCCCTCTGCGGGCGCCTCCCTGGACCTCTCACCTGCCCAGGGACCCCGGACGCTCGTGCAACCTTGTACTGCCTCCTGCCCCGGCGCCGCAGCCCCTCTCACTCACAGCCCTCCCAGAATCCCGCCGGTCGTGTCACCCCGGCCGGGGACCACCGCCCGGCCCCTTGGGTGGGGGGCAGGGGGGGACAGGCCGGCCGCCCTTGGGTCCAGGACAGCGCGCCATGAGGAAACGCTCCTCCAGACGTGGCTCTTCCTGCCTCCCCCCCTTGCCTGCTGCCGCCCCAAAAGTCAAACAACCCAGGACACAAGGACCACGGCTAATTACACGGTCCCCTCCCTGTACCCACTCGACCCCCCGCCGGCAGAATCAGGCCTGATTTGTGCTGAGACGGTGTCGCGGGGCAGCCCACAGGCCCGGCGCCCTCATGGGCCGCTACGGCTGTCCCGACCCCGACACAGCGCATGCCCCGGGCACCACGGTGGCCGGCTCCTCGGCTCGCGGTGCGGAGCTCAGGGCCGGACGGCGGGGCCCAGCAAGCCCTGGGTGCTGGCCGTCACCCACAGCCCTGCCTCGGCCTCCAGAGCTGCGGAGCGGCCCACACACCCCCGCCCCTGCCTTGCGGGTGCAGCGAGCCTAGGGGTGAGGGTAAGAGCCGGGCCATCTGCAGAGCCTGGGCCGCCAGACGCTGCCAGCCATAGGAGCTGACACCCCGAGGGCAGCCCGGGGGGCTTCACAGCAGCGCTTACAGCCCGAACGTCCCCTCACCGGCTCCGAACAGGAGCGGGGAGTGGGCCAGGCCCGGGGCCTTCATGGGGGCCTCCGTGGACCTGGGAGCCGGGTCTGTCCTTCCGGGAGCAGAGGGGTGATTCCGAGACCCGACTCCCGCAGCCCCGTGTAAAGTCCTGGGTCCTGGGCTGTCCTTCTCCTCTGAGCATTCGTGTCCCATCCTGATGCTTAGCCAAGGTGCTGGGGCCTGGGGGGGGTGGGGCTGGTGGCCCCCAGGACACAGAGCTCCAGACCACAAGCCCCAGCGCTGTGGGCACCGGAGAGCCCGTGCTCTGTGCCAGGCGTGTGACCAGGCGTGCCCTCCCCACTGCCCACGGGGTTGGGGCCCTGCATATTGGGGTTCGGCCCCAGAAGGCCTCCTCCCACGCCCACAGTCAGGGAGCACTCCGGCGTCGGCTGAGGGATACGCGGGGGTTCCCGGGGCCAGCGCACCCTCCCGGCCCTGCTCCCCTCCTCCAGGCCCCCAGCTCCCTCCCCTCCCGGCCACCGGCCAGTGCGGGGTGCCCCTCGCGGGTCCTGGCAAGCCTCCGCAGACAATGGGAGCGCACGGCGCAGCCTTTTATGGGGCCTTCTGCACCCAAGGAAGCGGAACAAATGAGATTGGAATTTTACGACTCTTTTATAGCGTCGCACTGCAGATAGCTTTTTAATTAGCTTCTAACTCAACACCTTTGGCAACTCTCAGTAATTCACCAGGCCCCGCCCCTCGTCCCGGCCAGGTGTGCGGAGCGGCTGCCCCGTCCCCTAGCCAGCCCCGCCGGCTGTGCGGACAGGACGGGCCGCAGCTCCCTGGGCACCGAAGCAGAGGCCTCGTGAGGGACGGACGCCGAGAGACCCGTCCTCCAGGTGGGCACAGCCTGCTCTGAAGTCTCTGCGTTGTTCCCACCTGGGGACTGCCCGGGGGTCTGGGCCACCCGGGGGTGCCACTCAACCCTTCTGGGCCAGGCGGGAATACTCCGGCCTGGCCACCCACGTCCCATCCTCTCTGCGGGCAGCAGGCCTGGCCTCCCCTAAAAACCTCTGCTTTCAGTGCTCTGAAAGATCTTGATCCCCCTTGCTGTCCTGGGGCATCAGAGCAGGCACCCCATACCAGCACAGGGCCGGCCCCCGGGCCACAGGAGCAGGCCACCAAGTGACCACGGCCCAAGCCGTGGGCCAGCTTCGGGATGCTCCGGTTGGGGGCCAGCGGCCTCAGCCCCCGAGCCTGCTTAGGACACGCACACACTGTGGCTCTCTGTCCTCCCCGAGGAGGGTCCCAGTGTCCACCCCTGCCCTGCGTGGCCCCACCAGGAGCTCAGCCCTTGCGTTTCCCAAGAGGTGAGGATGGGGAGCGTAAACCCAGGCCCATTCCCGCTTCAGCGTTTAACAACCCCTGTCAAGGACCCCTGCCCAGATTCAATCGGGGCTGCTCGTTTCTAAGGCCAGCAGCTGGGCACGCGCACTGACATAGCAATGGACCCAAGCGAGCTGGCCGCGGGGCTGCCCGCCTCTCCCTCCGCCTTCTTCTCGCCTGTGAATCGGGGAGGCTGGGAAGCCAACGTTACCACCAGCACCTTTTCCTAGGGACCGGGGAGCCCGGGCTTTAGAATCAACACAAAGATCGGGATTTTCTGGAGCCCACTCAAAACATCCTGAACTCCAAGTGAGCATGCTCACCATCAGTGGGGAACCCGTCCAGCTGGCAGCTGGGACGTGGGCTTGGCCTGGGGCCATAACCCCCAGGGTCCTCAGTGTGCGATGGGACAGCCCTGTGGGGTCAGGGGGCTCCAGTCTGTGGCCCCCACACTGGAGTGCCTCAATATACCTCAATATACCTCAATACCAAATAATACCTCAATCCCACTGTCCCGGGACCACAGGCCTTGATGCCCTGCCCCGTGGCTTCGGTGGACTGTCCTGGTGTGGACACGTGACCCACAGGATGGCAGGAAGAGGCACAGCCCCTCCCGCAGACAGCATAAGGGCAGGGAAGGGGTCTGGGTCACCTCGGCAGGGACGGTGGAAGGCACAGATGTGGGGTAGAGAGGGACGGTGTGTGCGTGCCCAGCGGCCTCGCCATGGTGCCCGGCGCTCGCTCCCGTGGCCGTGCCCGTGGGCCGGGCAGCCTGGAGCCCAGAGCGGGCGGTCTGCTGCGCTCCAAGATCGCTCCCGACGAGAGCCTCGTACCAGGACCGCCTCCCCCAACAACGGCCGTGTCCCTGGAGGAGGCGGCAAGCTTGTCCTCGGCAGCAGGTCTGAGGTCTGGGCCGGGTGTCACGAAGACTGCCAGCCTGGTCGCGTGACCAGGAGGAGCCCAGGAAAAGCGACCCCGGCCCCCTCAGTGTCCGTGACCCATGGGCTTGGAGCCAGAGGGCCGGGCCCCCACCCAGCCTTGGGGTGCAGCCGCTGAGCCTCCGTGAGCCCTAAGCGGAGGGTCCCGGGCACCTTCCTCCACGCCCTGCCCCCACTCCCCGGCCAACAAAAGTTCACACTGACTCCTTCCTTCCCGAAGCCACCATCAGTGGCCCAGAGCGGTGGGATGTCCAGACCGCGCACACACTGCCTGGGGAGCCGTGGGGTGCTGCCTGCCACCCCAGAGCCCTGACGCTCTGTCGGAGTCCCTTGGAGGGGGCGCTCGGGGGCCTGTGGCTCTGGGCCAGTGCCCAGGGTGGGGGGCTCAGTGAGGAGAGGGACTCACATCTGGTGTGGTCAGCTGCATCCACGGGGTCGTTACTGTCCTTCAGGGCAAGAGGCACAAACTGTGCTGGGGTCCCCAGGGATGGACATGCTGGGTGGGGTCCATCCAGGGCCAGTGAGGGGGACAGGAAGCAGAGCCAGTCTAGCATGGGGCGGGGCCAGGGTCCCCCACGCCGTGGGTCCTAGTATGGGGTGGGGCCGGGGTCCCCCAAAGCACTGTGGGTCCCAGCGTGGGGCAGGGCCAGAGTCCCCCACGCCGTGGATCCCAGTGTGGGGCAGGGCCGGGTTCCCCCACGCCGAGGGTCCCAGTATGGGGTGGGGCCGGGGTCCCCCACGCCGAGGGTCCCAGTATGGGGTGGGGCCGGGGTCCCCCGAAGCACTGTGGGTCCCAGCGTGGGGCGGGGCCAGGGTCCCCAATGCCGTGGGCCCCAGCATGGGGCGGGGCCGGGGTCCCCCACTGTTCATCGGGCCCCTCACGGCGTGGGCGCTCGGCGACCTGCGGTCCCCTCAGCCCCGTGGACCTCTTTCCTCCCTCCCGGCCGCCCTGGGGCCGCTCGCCCACCGCAGGCAGGAACCAGGTTCGTCGTGCACGCACCACATGGACACATGTGCGTTCACACGGGTACACGCTCACACACACACACACACACACACACACGGCACACCCACCTCGGGCCCCGGCCTCCCCGCGTCACCCCACTTCCACCGGACTGGACCACAGCCGTCCCTGCTCAGCCCCCAGGGGCTTCCCGCTGTTCTGAGAATGACCCCCGGCAGCCCGTGAGGGGGCTGCTCGGACCATCCGCAGCTTCCAGCCAGAGAAATGAGGCTCAGAGAGGTGAGGCCGCTCGCCCGAAGTCACACAGCGCGGAGTCCGGCCAGCGTCAGCCTCCAGACCGACTCCCACACCAAGCGCGTCTCCGCGGACCTGCAGGGCACACACGCCCCTTCGCAGATGAGATAACAGGGCCCCTCCGCAGCACAGGCCCAAGGGCACACAGCCCGGGCCAGGGACGCAGAGGCCGCAGCACGCGGCCCCCATTTCTGGGCCAGAGGGAGGGACCATGATGGCCTGAATCTTTTCCTGAGGGCAGCCTGCCATCGACGCACTCCCGCAACGTGACTTTCAAGAAACAGCACCTAATTAACGGGTTGCTGGCTCTCACCGCTGCCAGATCCCCCTCCCACGGCGTCTGGCCACAGCCCCGGCGCTCCCATATGCTGGGGTCCTGCTGGGGGATCTGGTCCCGCCCCTGCCGTGGCCCCCAGCTCGGCACCCACACTGCCAGCTTTGGGTTCCTGCCAGGCCGCGGACCCCCAAGGTCCCCCCGCCGCCGGGGCCTTCCTGCTGGGTGCCCCCACCATGTCCCCAGGCCTGCGAGGACGCGCCCCCTCCCCAGGCCCCTCGGGTCTCCGAGGCGGGAACCACCCACCGCGGTTCCTCCCCAAGTCCCCCCCCACCAAACATCCTCCTTCTCTCAATTATTGAAGAACAGATTTTCCCCCAAATAATTAGGCAATGTAAATCATACGCTCTTTCTCTGAGAACTATATTTAACCCTGATTTGGATGTAATCACACAAGCAGCTCCCTCAAGCAGCTCTGGAAGCCGAAACATGGATCAGATATTATTTAAATGTCAGACGCTGCACAGTTGTGGATCGCACTGGATCCGTTGGTACAGACGCGCGTTTGCTCGTCTGCGTCCCGTCGCCTCCCGGGGCAATGTCTCCTGCGTCCCTAGCACCCCGGCCGCTCTCCCAGCTGGGGCTCGGGACAACGCGCGCCGCGCCCTCAGATTTGGAAAGCACTGGGAAAGCTGTCTGTTCGGTCAGAGCACAAAGCCTCCAACGGAAGCCTCTCGAAGGATTCGTCCAAGGAAAGGGACGTAGGCGCCAAGAGCACCTGGGTCCCGGGGTCCCAGGAGGGCTGTCGCCAGCCCCGTGCCCTCCTGCCTCGCAGCCGGACCCCCGCGGGGCCCGCCAGCACCGGCTCTCCGTCTCCGTTCTCCCCTTGTCTAAAGTAGGCCGCAGGGGAGACGGCAGATTGGGGCTGGACGGAGCTCGCACGGCCAGGGCAGGGCCAGGCCCAGGGGACGGAGGGTGGTGGGCAGGAGAGGCCGGCTGGAGGCCAGGCTGGAGGCCAGCCGAGAGGACGCAGCTGCATCAGTCAGCTTGGGGCGGGGGATGCCGCGGTAACACACAGCCCTGGGGGCTCGGCCCGAACAGCACAGGACTGTGTCTCTGGCCACGTTACCTGCAGGCGATGGGCCACCTGCGGTCGGCGCCACGTGCCCTCCTCCCTGGGGGGCCGCTAGCAGCGCAGGCCCCGTGGGTCACACCCCGCTCAGGGCCGAGGGAAAGAAGGGGGCAGAGCCACACACAGCGCCTTCAGAGTGTCTGCTTGGGCGTGGGACCCCCGCTCTACTTGTGTTTATTTGGACCAAGCCTGGTATGAATAAAGTGGGGCCCCCCTCGGTCAAGAGGGGCCAGTGTCCGGGACACACAGCACAGCCGATGCCCCCGAGTCTCGAACATTTGCCGTCCCCTCTCTACACACAAGAAACCGGGGAACAAGCCCAAAGCCTCATCCGGGAACTTCCAGGGTTGAGCCCAGGGAGGCCCCGGGCAAGCCAGGGTGAGAGGGCAGAGCCTGGGACCCGCCGCCAGAGCAGCTGGCCGCCAGACCACGGCTCTCCACACGCAGCGCCCCTCCATCCCCACCGCCCTCTCGGCCACACCAAAGGCTCTGGAAATGTCCCTCTTGGGGCGCCCGCAGCATTCCTGCCCACGGGGGCCGCCGCCATCTGGACCTTCATGGTCCCTGTCCCTCCAAGCCGGCTGCACGGGCCCTCCATGCCCCGAGAGCTCTGCGGCGGTCTGGCCGCGGGCCGGCCCGGGCCCCTCACAGAGCCCTGGGGTTTCTGGAGAGACGCCTCGCTCTCCAGCCTTGCAGGAGGTCACCTAGGGCCCGCGAGGCTTCCTCGGGCCAGTTTGCGGGCCTGCCTCCCTCACCTGAGCAGGGGGAAGGGGAGGCTGGCGCTGTGCCCTGCGTCTGCCAGGCTGAGCCCACCTGCCTCTGCTGAGTGGAGCGTCTCAGTCTTATCTTGAGTTCCTAGAGATAAGAAGGGTCTCTTCCTTCAGGCTATTTCCCTGCTTGCTTCGGTTGCGCCTTATCTTTTGGAGCCAGTGACACAGTGGAACATCTGGCTTCCAGCCCTCTGCCTCCCCCCACACCTGCCGTGTTTGCTAAGACACCACGGAGGGGAGCGCAGGGCTGACACGGCTCCCAGCTGCGGACGAGTGCGGCTCCCTGCCCTCCCCCGTCCGGCCAGGCTCCGGGGCCGCAGCCCCGAGTTCCAGGTGCTGGTTTCTGTCTTAGTAGTGACAACGTCAGGATTCAGGCTGGAGGAAACGCCCCTAAGAGGACAGACCCTCTGTCCCCGTGAAAAAGGCTGGCTCGCAACGCATCGGCCTACACTCACCCCCTTGGCTGGGCAGGCCACACGCCAAGCCTGCTGCCACGGAGATGGGCTGGCATAGGTCCCTGCGAGCCGGGGGTGGGCACCCAGCCACTGTCAGACTCACGGTCACCCGCTCTTTGCACAACCTTGCAAACCAAGGAGCGGAGGAGGTCCCGCACGCCCCCCACGCCGCGGAGCATCACCATATGTGAGGCCAAAGCGGACAGACCCGCAAGAGGAAAGAGGCAAGCCCAAGAGTGCGGTAGAGACAGACGTCCACACTGCTCTCCGGCCGGGGACAGATCGTGTCCTTGGACAACCAGCAGGGAGCAGGTTGACCAGAAGAACACTACCGGTCAAGTCCATCAACAGACATTTTTAGAGTGCTCTGTGCAACGGCGGCAGAAAATGCAATCCTCTCACGCGCACCAGGAATGTGACCATTAAACACACCGTAACAAGTGTAAAAGAATAGAAATCATATAAAGTATATTTCAGACTATGGTGAAATTTAGCTAGAAATCAGCAACAGAAGAAAACTGGAAAAATCCCCCAATATTTGGAAGTCAAACAGCACACGTCTAAATAACACACACGTTCAAGAAGCCTTAAGAGGATTTTTGAAGTATTTTGGACAAAATGGAAGTGAAAACGAAAATTATCAAGACATGTGGGAGGCAGCAAGGCTGTGCTCAGAGGGAAAGCTCGAGTTCTAACTGGACACGTCAGAAAGGAAGGAAGATCGAAAATGAATAATCTAGGGGCACCTGGGGGCTCAGTCGGCTAAGCGTCCAACTCTTGGTTTTGGCTCAGGCCATGACCCCAGAGTCCTGGGATCCGAGCCCTGTGTCGGGCTCTGCAGTCAGCGGGGCGTCCGCTTCCCCCCCCCCACCCGCCCTTCCCACCCGCTGGTGCTCTCTCTCTCTCAAACAGATGAAATCTTTTTTTAAATAAATATTTAAAAAAATAATAAAGTGAATAATCTAAACTTCCATTTTAGGAAACTAGAAATAGAGGAGCCATTGAGGACTGAAACAAGGAGAAGAAAACAACTAAGAGCAAGTAGAGCAGAAATTAGTGGAATGGAAAACAGGAGAGCAATGGGGAAAAATCAACACAAACAAAAGCTGGTCCTTTCAAAGGATCAATAAAACTCACAAATCTGTAGCGAGGCTAATCAAGAAAACAATAAAAGTGATGACACTAATTGCCACTCTCAGAAACAAAAGAGGGGACATCCCTGCTGATCCCATGGGCATTAAAAAGATCACAAAAGAAAACTCTGAACAGCTCTATGTCCACAAATCTGAAAAGTGAAGATACAATGGGCCAATTCCCAGGGGCACTTGGGTGGCTCTGCCTTCGGCTCAGGTCATGATCCCAGGGTCCTGGGATGGAGCCCCGCATCGGGCTCTCTGCTCAGCGGGGAGCCTGCTTCCCCCTCTCTCTCTGCTGCCTCTCTGCCTACTTGTGATCTCTCTCTCTCTGTACCAATATCACACTGTCTTGGCTGCTGCAGCCTCTTGGTAAGTTTTGGAATTTGGGAATGTGGATCTTTCAACTTTGTGCTTCACTATTGTGCCGAGTATTCTAGGTCTCTGACTTTTTGTATAAAAAAGATTAATTAAAGATTTTAAATAAAATCTTAAAAAATAAAAATAAAAACCAATCAAACAAACAAACATCTACCCTGCAGAAGACCCCATTCGGGAAAAGAAAAGACTAGCCACGGACTGAGGGAGAATCTTTACACAACCCATGTCAGATAACAGACTTCATATCCAAAACATCCAAAGAATTCTTAAAGCTTTACCTCTGGAAAACAAACACCCCATTTAAAAATGGAGCAAACGTGTGAACAAACACTTACACAAGCAAGTGCACGACAAGATCCTCAGTGTCATTCTTCTTTAGGGGAACACAAATTTAAGGAAATACCAGGACATGCCCATCAATGGCTAAATTCCAAAAAAACAGAAACAAAGTGACAATACTAATTGCTAGTGAGGATGTTGAGCATTGGGGTCTCTACTTACCGCTGCTGGAATGCAAACTAGTACAGCCACTTTGGGAGACGTCGGCGGTTTCCTACAGAGCTAAGCATAGCTTCACCGCACGACAGATGTGCCCCCTCCCCCCCACCGCTGCAGGGAGATGCCTCCCCTCCCGTCCTGTCCTCAGACAGGGGCTCGCACCACCGGCTCCCCTGGTTCTCTGGCCTCAGGACTTGGGCTGCGTCACACCACGGGCTCCCCCGCACCGCGGCTGGCACACGGCTGATGGCGGGGCTCTCGGGCCCCGTGGTCAGAGAGCCGGGTCCTCCTTCCACCAGCTCACAATGACTCTCCTGGTCCCGGTGCTTCCTGTGGGCTCCGTGTCTCTGGAGGCCCCGGACGGCCACACAGTGATGAGGAGGAGTCCACACAGATACACGCGTCTACACAAGCCAGTGCACAGATACACGCGTCTACACGAACCAGTGCACACTCGCCCTGACGGCGCCCAGATCCTGGGTTCTAGTAGGTCCCCCAACTGCAGCAGCCGAGGTCCCTGCAGAGCTGGTATGTCTGGGGCCGGGCATGGGAAACGTTGGAGGGGCCGGGAGCTTCTCCGAGAGCCAGGTCCTAAGAACACGCTCCCACACGATGCAGCAGAGGCGAGTCCGGCCCAGGACCCGCGCACGGGGACCAGTGACCCCAGGGAACAACTCCAGCTCCAAACCCACAGCAGCCTTGGATCTTCACCCAGAGTAGGAAATGAATACCCCGGGTCCACACCAATAGAAATAAATGATTCAGCACATGCACGATGGGGGGACATGACAACCCTCCCGAAGACAAGAATTCCAGATAATTTCTATAGATGCCCCACCTCGAGTAGGTGTCAGGTGCCCTCCCTCCAGCGGAGAGAGTCCCTTTCTGCCCAGAAGCCCGACTAACCCCCAGCCAGTGACCAAGTGTAGCCCCCGCAGGGATGCGTCGTGCGGGTCACCCGCACCCTTGAGGGGGTGGCATGAAAGCCCTGCCTATCTCCATGGCCCCCCCCTCACGCCAGCGTCCCCGAGGGGGAGCGTTTTGCAGAATACCCGACCGCACCCCTGGAAGCCGTGAAGGTCATCAAACAAGGGACCCGGGGATCCGCCACAGCCGAGAGGCGCCCAAGGAAGCAGGACGAGGCAAGTACCGCGCTGCGCTGGGTACGGCTGTGGCCCGGAAGGACCGAGCCAAACGGAAGGGAACCGCCCGGTGGAGGGACTGCACTCGGCAATGACCCAGCAGCAAGGGCTCGTTAATGGCATGGCATCTACCACTAACGAGAGGTGTTCGTGAGGGGGGCCGAGCGCGGGTCCACGGGGGCTCGCCATGCCGTCTTGGTGATTTCCCCCGAAATCTAAAACCGTTCCCAAAGGCAAAGCTGACTTCTTGTTTTACATGCTTTTTGCAATTTGAAATGTTTGTGTAATTGAAACGCATCTGATTCGCATGTAAATTACACCTCGGCCTGGAAAGTGTTCCTAAAATGCATTCCCCTGCTCTTGGGAGCTTTCTTCTCCCCAAGGAGAAAGACGATAAAGAAAAACAGCCCTGTACGACCTCAGGTTGTCGTTCAGCAACCGGTAGGGACTGGCGGGGAAACTGAGGCAGGGAAGTTCGGGGATCTGCTTGAGAGAAGGCAGTGCAGGGCTCGGGGCTGGGGGCTCTGGGGCCTCCCGTGTACCAGTGGAGAGCCTGGCCCGTGGAATCCCAGACGTGACTCGGCCACACATCGGGGCTGCCCTGAGGCTCCGTGTTTTCTTAGAGGAAGACAGACCTTCCCCGGCGCAGAGATGAAGCTTGCCCAGCGTCGTAAGCGGGCAACCACCATTGGCCACTGCAGTCGGGATTCTGGGAGACTGGCCCTCGGCCAAGCAGGGTCTCAGGCCGCTCGGTGGTGAAGGGCCCGGAGCCGGTGGGTTCCGCTTCTCTCCGCCTCCAAAACACACTCGCGTTAAGTGTAATGGGTCTTAGGAATTTATTTTGCCAATTTTAGAACCCACCATAAAGAAGAAATATGGGAGAATTTTATGAGGTGTACTGTATATCTTTAATACTCGTATTTTTTCTCGAAATGCTGAGAATATCAATTACGTTTATGGCTTTACGAGGAGACGCTCCAGCCCCACGGTTGGCAAAGCAAGTTTAGCAGAAAACAAACAATGGTGGGCACAGGGCTGCCCGGTGCCCCGTGGGCCTCGAGGCTCTGGGGCTGTGCTGGAAGGTCAGGCCGACTCAGACGACCAGATGCTCACGCTGGGGGGGGCCTTCTGCCCAGGACGCATGCAGATGCTCGTGTGTGCGCATGGAAACTGTGTGCTTGTGTGCACGCCCCCCAACTTTGTTGTTTGTGGAAAAGATGGTCCTGGGGGAGAGAAGGGGGTGGGAAGGAGAGTGGGAAATGGAGAGAAGCCCCTGTCCCCGCTCAGGGCAGCGTGGCCCTGCTCCCGGAGCCAGCCCCACCACCCTGTCCCCTGGCCAAAAGCTCAGCCAAGAGGCCCCCACAGCCCTCTGCACCCCCTCCCCACCATGGACCCACTGCTTCTGGCCCGGGGTTTTCTATAGGATCTGCCCATGCATCCTGGTATGACCTCCCCAGCTAGTCCCGCAGGAGCCCAGACGTCAGAGCCGGAGGGGACTTTGGCGGCAGGTAGGCTGGCCAGGGGGGCTCCAGGCTAAGGGCAACAGAGGGGTGCCTTTGGGGGTGCAGGGGCTGTGGGTCCCGGTCAGGCAACTGGTGAGAACTACAGCTCGGGCTCTGGGCACCCACCCCCACGGGGCTCCCCAAGGCCCAGACGGCAAGGCTGTTCTGGGCTGGGAGCCTGCAGAGACGCGGGCTGCAAATACAGCCACACTCAGGCATGCACTCGTAATTGTGCACACACACTTGCCCACACCCACATGTGCACACTCACTCACAGATCAGACTCATGAGCATGCATGCACGTGTGCCCACATCACATGTGCACACTCATTCACAGACCCATGCACACACGAGTGTGCACACACACATGTGCCTGTGTCCACATGTGCACACACACTCACAGACCCCACACACTCGTGAGCGTGCCCACACTCCCATGTGCACATTCACAGACCACGCACGCACACAAGAATGCACGCACACACATGTGCCTGTGTCCACATGTGCACACTCACAGACCCCACATACTTGTGAGCATGCACACACACGTGTGCCCACACTCAGGTGTGCACATTCATTCACAGACCACACACACACACACGAGCGTGCATACACACACACGTGCCCATGCCCACATGCACACACCCATGCACAGACTGCACACACACATCCATGCATGCCAGCCCTGGTGGGTCTCTTGTCCTGGTGACTGATGAACCCCTTGGAACCAGCTGTCCTTGCTGCCCTGGACGCTGCCCAGCTCCCGGGGCAGGGAGGCCAGAACCCTGGGCAGCCAGCTTCTTCCCAGAGGTCCGTGGCTGCTCCCCCAGCTGCCCTGGGCGCCCAGCGGCTCTGCTTCGAATCATTTACGGCTCCAACGAGCACATTTGTTTAAGATCGGCTGCAGAATCCACCCCCTCCACCACTTACTCAGCCATTATCGGCCATCGCAAAAGTGCCGAAGAGAGAGTCATAAACGCATGATTTACAAGGCAGCAAGAGCACTGGAAGGCGCGGGAGGAAATTAAACCCCTGCCTACGAGCTTCTGTACAAGCTCTGCCGACACGCGCAGCCACAGCGGCGAGCAGGGCCTGGGGCGCGCGGGAAGGGTCTGCCTGCCTCGGACCCCTCAACCCTCAGACACTGCCCTCCCGCAGGGTGAGACCAGCCAGGGAAGAGCCAGGGGTGGGGGGTCTTCCACCTGCTGTGGGACCTTGGGCGTGTCACTCCCCTCTCTGGGCCCTGCCTTCCCTGGCCTCAGTTTACCCCTCTGTGCGGATGGTGCCAGGCACAGGGCCAGTCAAGGGCACTGCCACCCCACCTCACGCTGCCCTCCTCCCCGGCACCCGTGCCCAGCCTGGCCTGCCAGGCGCCCAGAGGGGTTCTGGAGGCCCACTTGAGGCTACCCCCTCTCTGCTGCCAGAGTTGGGGGCACCCCACGTCCTGAGCCAGAAAACAGGCACAGCCCTGCTCTGGCCTCCGTGGGGGCCCAGCCTTCCTCCCTATTGTCCCCCCGACCCTGTCCCAGATGCCTCTGGCTGTGCCTGTCCCCTATAGAAGGGACTATTGGTGGGGGCCGGGGGAAGGCTGACCCCCGGCGGCCAGAGGAAGGGGCAGATCAGAGGCCGGAGCTCAGACTTCCTCAGGCTTTCACAGGAAATCCCCAGAGGAGGGAGAAGGTCAGCAGGAAGCACAGGCACTGTCCGGGGTTTCGGGCTCCTTCCTGGGTCCCATGAGGACACTGGGTCCACCTGCCAGCCAGGCAGCCTCGGCCCCGCTGAGGAGGAGCCTTCCGCCAGGGCCCAGGAGGAGGGGAAAGGGCTCGCTGGCAAAAGTGCCCTGGTGGGGCAGAGCCTCCTGCAAGACAAGGCAGAACCCCAGCCCATCTCTCAGGGCTGCTCCAAGGAGAGGTCCTGCCCCAGAAGGGCAGGAGCCTGGAGCCATCTGCAGGGCCAGCAGGCCTTGCTGGGGCATGAGAGGCCCTGCCACCGTGGGAGCCAGCCCCTGGGGCCCTCCCTGGGCCCGGACACGGTGGGGGCAGGCTCTGGGGCAAACAGGTGACGGTCACCGAGAAAACACCTGGCCCTCGTCACCCAGCTAGGGCAGGAGTGGGGTCCCACCCCCAGGGCCAGGGCTCAGACCCAGGAAAGGGAGGCAGTCTCCTTCTCCTGGGCCTCCCTGGGTCCCTGCCCTTCCCAGAGGGAGGCTGAGTCCCCAAGGACCCTTGTCCCTGTGGCCACCTGCACTCCTGTCCTCTGCGGAGGCCAAGCCAGGGCTCAGAAACATGCAGAGCATGGCACTGACCTCTCGGCCTGCAGAGCCACCAGAGAATCCTGCTCCCCGCCTTCCTGTCGGGGTCCCGGGCCATGAGAAGAATGTGGCACCCACACCGCAGGCTTGGCTGCGCGTCCGGAGCTCAGCAAAGCTGGCCCGCGTGGGGCTGGGTGGTGGGGGCTCCGTGGTGCCGGTGGCCGTGGGCAGACTCCGTCCGCCGCTTCAAGGCCCATGAGACCTCGCCCCCGCCCTGATCGGACCACCAGCCCCCAAGAAGGAGCCACCACCCAGTGAGTGCTCCTGCGGCTGGAGAAGGAGTCGGAGTCTCCTCACAGCCCCCACGTGACACCCACAGTGAAGCACGGGGGCCGCCCCCGCCCCCATCCCCTGCACGGTGGGGGAAACACAGCCCGCCCACACGGCAGCCTGAGGGCCTTGCACACTGCACGCACACCCACGTACACGAATGCACACTCACTGCCCCACATGCACACCGCTGCTCCTCCCTCCCACACAGAAGGGGACGAGGGGTCACGGACCAGGGACGGCGGGGGGGGGGGCTGGCTCCCTTCTGCCCCCACCTCACCTGGAAGCCGTATGTCCAGCACCTGGGTGGGCAGAGCAGGGTCCCAGAAGCCCCACCTCCCGGCCCTCCCCACCCTACCCCTGGCCTGGTGCTCGACTTCGCAGGGCCAGCACCTGCCTGTTGGATCCAAGGGGGCTCCGAGCAGAGGGCAGGGTCACCGAGAGACTCCTTGGAACAGAGGCCAGCTGGCGGCGGGGGGTGGAGGGGGGTCCTTTGTGTTCTGCTTTGTGTGGTTTCTGCTTCTTCAAAAAAGAAAAACACCAGGGAATGTGATTGCCCGTAAAGCTTTATGTGGGCTTAGAAATGACCAGAGCACTTTCGGAGAAAATAAGAATTTGATTTTTCAATGAAAGCCCCGTGCAGACAGCGTTGGAGCCTCCCGGAGGGCATTCGTGTGTGCAAACAGCTGTGGACTCCATCGTGGCCACCCCCCACCCCCCCACCCCGCCCAGCCAGGCAGGCCCCACAAAATCTCATCCCTAGCCAGAAAAGCTGGCCCCACCCTGCCCCACTCCAGGTCCAGCTGGGGGCCTCCCCCTCCAGGAAGCCCCCTCGGGCTGCACTGCCCCCGTGAGCACGACTCCCAAGGCTCAGAGCCCTCTCTTGCCCAGCCTCTCTGCCAGCCAGGGGCCCTGGGGCCTCCCGCACCACCAGCCCCGGCCAGCTCACCACGGTCCTGGGACCCTCCTGCGAAGCCGGGCAGGCTCAGGGACCCAGGCTCAGGGACAGGAGCCGCCTCCCTGACCAGGACGCAGGATCCCGCTTCAGCAGACCACCTGCCCAGAGCCTAGCCCCTGCCCCCTTCGCCAGAGCCACAGAGCTCTAGCCACACCCTCCCTTTGTGGCTCCCCTTCCACCACCGCACCGCCACCCTGCGCCCCGGGGACCTCTCCCAGCGCCCCACAGCCCTGCGCTGCCGGCCAGACAGGAAACGTGCCAAAATCCAGAGGGGGCAGGCGGGACCCAGAGCAGGGACACTCTGGCCAGGACCAGAATTCGGAAGGGAAAATAGACGGGGTCCACAGTGATGGTCACCCGGGGCAGGACCTCCAGGAAGGTGTCGCGGGAAGGGTCTGCCGTGCAAGCCCAGCCCCCGCGCCCGCCCTCGGGCTGCTCGCCCCCCAGAGGCTCCCAGGAGATCCGCCGCAGAGTGGAGCCAGGGCCGGCCCCCCAGCAGGGAGGCCAGGGTGTTCCAGCAGGACCGAGGACTCCCAGGGTCAGGGGACGCTCGGAAGGCAGGCGCAAGGGCCGGCCCCTCCCCCGCCTCCCGGGCTGCCCCGCCCTGGGCCTCCGCTTCCCCAGCTGCACAAAGGACTATGTCTGGGGGCGCCTGTGGCCCTGAGGCTCTGAGAGGACGGGTCACCCACCGCAGCCCCGCGGCCGGCACTCAGAGCCACCCACGCTCCCTTTCTCACCAGTGTCACTGAGAAATCAATACGCTGCCGAATCCCGTGCAAACCACCAATGCACTGATTTCCTACCACACCGGGAGCGAGCCGACCAGCAGCGGCCGCCCCGCCACCCTGCCCCCGCCGGACAGCGCGCCCCGGTTTTAATGGACTCTTCCCTCCGGTGACTTCGCCTGATCGTGCGGAGCCCAGCCTCATAAATAATGGAGCTTAATGAACGGCATGAAAAGTTAATTAATTGTTAAGCACAGTTACACACGGCCACGCCACACCTGTCGTAAAATATATCTTGGGTTGGAACTTATTACATTTTTATCAACTCGGCCTCACGAGTCGCGACGCGCACCTGGGCCGGGGACCGTCCTCTGCGATCACAGTCATTTGGCTTTTATGGCTTTTCTCAATTTCGCCCAAGGGACAGATGGAACAAAGCAAAGGAGAGTACAGCCGGGGCTGGTGTTTCCGTGGGAGAACGTTCGAAGGCCAGGCCGCGGCGCTCCCACTGCCCCCACCTGGTGACAGCCGCTCGTGGCGAGGTCACCCAGCCCGGCCGCCCGCCACCCTGTCCCTGGCCCCACGGCCACCCCCAAGTCAGCTGTCCCTACCCTGTGGGGCTGGGCTGGACCCCCCATCTGTGGGCTGACCGCCCGGCCTCACTGTCCCAGGAAGGCCGAGTGGCCAAGCGGGGACCACCACCCGCCCTGACACTTGACCCCAGAGCTGGTCCTGCTCCCCAGGAGATGGTGTGGGGTCCAGGAAGCCAGGTGCCCGAAGTCCCAGGCGGGGCTCAGCCTCCCCTCCTGAGTGGCAGGGTCCCCGAGATGGAGGGAGAAGGAGCCAGAGCCAGGGGTTCCCCAAGGATGAAGCCCCTCTGGGCCCCCCAGCCACCTGCCCCGGGCAGGTGCCCTCAGTCCAGGGCCGGGGAGGCACCGAGACCTGCTCCCGCTGCAAACGTCGCTCTTGTGGGGTTGAGCCCACCCTCCCCAGGGACCCTCCCCAAGGGTGACCAGGGGGGACGAAGAAAACATCCCAGAGAGTCTGAGGGGCTCACGGGGTCACCCCTCACCTGCACTGACCGAGGCCTGCCCCACTAGCAGCAGCATGGGCACCCATCCCCAGCGGCACCGCCCTCCTCTCTGGCCTCTGTCCACAGCAGGCCCCATGTGGGCCCTTCCCCCGGGATGGGGGGCATCATTGCCACCAGTCCACACGGTGGGGACCATCAGCCCCGCTCAACCCCTCCTCTTGGTCGTCCCCACCAACGGCTTACACCCCTGCACTGAGCACACCCCACACCGCTGTCCACTTCCTCCGCTCCTTTCCCTCTAACAGGCTGTCCATAGGTCTCCCCACAAGGGCCAAGACCGCCCAGTGTGGGAGCCATCGGCCGCCGAGGCTGCTGGGCCCTGGACACGAGGTGACCACAGCGGTGAGACCGGACGTTTTCAGACTGCACTCTGTGTAATGGGTTTCTGCACTCAGGACCCCCAGGGAACAACCCGAGCCTGGGTCAAACAAGCAGCCGGGAAGGCTTGAACCCCCTACGTCCAGACATGGCCCCACACGCCATGTGACTCGCCCCTTGTCATCGTGCTCTGACATCCGGTCCCCACCCCCAGTCCCCAGCCTCTCTCTGCCTTCCATCATTCATGCACTAGTTTGCATTTTCTAGAACTTTACACAAATCCTCCACAGGATCAGCAATCCTGTTTTCTTTCTGTCCAGGGTCCTGCGCTGGCCGCCGGACCTTCATCCGCGGTGCGTGGGCAAAGTGCCTCGCTTTTGCCGAGTCGCGTCCCTGCTTGGACGTCCCGCAGCTTATGTACCCGCTCACCTGTGGGCGGACAGCTGGGGGGCTCCCCACGGGGGCTGTGCACACATAGTCACGGACGGCTCGTGTGGACAGAGCTGTGCTTTTCTCCTGCAACGGAAGGGCTGGACCCTCCGGCGGGTGCACGTCTCACGGCCTAAGACGCGGCCACACTGCTCTGCATTGCGGTCCTGCCGCTCGGCGCCGGGTCCCAGCTTAGCTCCTCCGAGGCCTCCCAGACGCGCGGTCGGTCCTCCAGGCCACCGCTCAGGCAGGCGTGGGGCCGGGGCTCCTGGCGGTCTTAATTCCTGCCCCTTCAATGACCAGCAGTGACGCCCACCTTCTCACACGCGCATTTGCTCTCTGGGTCTCATCCAGTGGTGTCCTTGCCCTCCAGCAGGCGGTAAAATTCATCAGGAAAGCCTGGAGCTCTCCCCGTAGGAAGGCTTTCGACCAGAACTTTGACGTCTCTCGTAGGCATAAGGCACACGCACTGCTTCATCCTGCGTGGTTTTGGTAATTTGGGTCTTTCAAGAAATTGCCCAAGTCACTTATGCCGTTGAATTTATCAGTAGAAAGCGTCCATAATATTCCCCATCCTCGTAATGTCAGTGGGGTCCACCCTGATGTCACCTCTGTCGTTTCCAACGTGGGCGATTTGTCTCGTTTCTCTCCCGATCAGCCCCACCAAAGGTCGGTTGTTTGTTTTGTTTTTTTTTTTTTTTTTTTTGCAGGCTCCCTCCTGAGCAGAGAGCCCGATATGGGGCTCGATCCCAGGACGCTGGGATCATGACCTGAGCCGAAGGCAGAGGCTTAATCCTCTGAGCCACCCAGGTGCCCCCAAAGGTTGGTTGTTTTATTGATCATCTCGAAGGGCCAGCTTTGGTCTCATTGATTTTCTCTATCGTTTTTCTGTTTACCATTTCACTGATTTTCACTCTGATCTTTATCACTGCCTTTCTTCATCTCACTCTGGGATTTATTTCCTTTTTCTAGTTTCTTAAGGTGGGTGCTGAGGTCATTGATCTGAAGTCTGTCTTCTTTCCTAATGTAGGAAAGTGATGCTATCACTGTCCCCTAAGTAGTGGTTTAACTAAATCCACTCATGTTCTGTGGGATTTGCTTTGTTTTCATTTTAATTCGGTTCAACATACTTTCTAATTTCCCTTTTGATATCTTCTTTGTCTTATGGGTTATAAGAAATGTGTTGCTTAGTTTCCAAATGTGGGAGATTTTCCAGGAATCGCCCATTTCTGATTTAATTCCATTACAGTCAGGTAACACACTTTTATGACTTGGATCCTTTTCTATGATTCAACTTGTTTTGTGGTACAGAATTTGGTCTCTCCTAGTAAATGTTCCGCACGTGCTTGACAAGAGTGGCCGTCCTGTGTTGGGGGAGGGGTTTTATAAAAGTCCGTCACATCTGCTCTTCCATCCTTCCACGGCCCTACCGATGTTCTGCTGACTTGTGAGTCTTTCTGACAGACGAGTATTAAAATTCTGGCCGTACTTGTGGATTTGTCTCATCTTCTTGTGACTCTTTTGGGTTTTGTTTCACATATTCTGAAGTTATGTTATGAAGTGCCTAAACATTTAGGATTATCATGTCCTCTTCATGAACTGATCCCTTTATCATTATGAAACATTTTTTTAAATTCCCAGTAATATTTTGTGCTCTGGAATCTGTTTTACTTTGTGTTAATATAATCACTCCAGTGGTCTTTGCATGAATGTTAGCATAGTATGTTTTTCCCAATTCTTTTACTTTTAATTATTTGTGTCTTTACATTTGAAGTGTGTTTCTTATAGACAGTATGTTGTTGGATGTCGCTTTTCTATACAATTTGTCCTCTCTCTCTTATTTGAGATATTTAAGGCATTTACACTTAATGTATAATTCAAGGCATTAAGTCTATTATCTTGTCATTTATTTTCTATTTCTCCCATCTGCTTTTCTCTTTTTCTTCCTTCTACCTTCTTTTAGATTAATTAAATATGTTTCTACCGTTCTACTTTGTCTTTTTGTTGGCTTCTCAGCTATGACTTCTTGTTTTGTAATCCCTTGATTGTCGTAAGGTTTGTAGTACACATCTGTGACTTATCACACTCGGCCATCAGGTGATATTATACCACGTCATATACAACATAATAACATTACAGTAGCTTATTTCTAATTTCCCCCAAAACCTTTGTGCTGTTGTCTTCATGCATTTTATTTTCACATACATCATAAACCCCACACTACATGATTATCGTGTTTGTTTAGATACATATCTGCTAAATATGCTTGCATAATGAAAATAGATCTTATATGTCTAGCTATAAAATGCCAGTTCCCATACTTTCCATTCCCATGTATAGATCTGCACGCCCACCTGGTGTCCTCCTCCTGCCTGAAGGACACCCTTTAACATTTCTCATAGCTTGGGTCTTCTGGAGAGTAGTCTTTTCAGCTTCTAAGTGTTTGTAAGTATTTTGCCTTTGGTTCTGGAAGACATTTTTGCTGGGTATGGAATTCTAGACGGATAAATGTTTTCCTTCTGGATTTCAGAGATGCTGCCACAACTCCTGGCTGACATTTCCCACCACAAATCTGTTGCACCCTCACTTGTTTCCATGGTGTGAATCTTCTCTTTTATTTTTCTGGCTGCTTTTGAGATTTTTGTCTTTATCATTAGTTTGGAGTAATTTGATTAAAGTATGCTTTGGTGTCAGAGGTTTTTCATTTTTCATATTTCCTATACTCTGTCTTCCTTGAGCTTCCTGGATCTCTGAGTTTATAGGAATCATCACATGTGGAAAATGTTTGGCCGCCAACTCTTCTCACATTTTTCTGTGCCTACCTCTCTCTCTCTCCTTCAGATACTCCAATTACACATTTGAGGCCATTTCAAGTTCTCCCAAAGTTCACTGGTACTCTGTTCATTTCTGAATTAATATTCCCTCTCCATGCTTCATTTTGGATTGTTTCTATCGCTATATCCTCGAGCTTGCTAATCACTTCTTCCTTGCCATCTGATCCATCATTAATCATATCTGCTGTGCTTTTCATTTGGACATTGTACTTTTCATCTCTAGAAGTTTAGTTTGGGTCTTTTTTGTTTTACATCTTCCATGTCTCCGCTTAACTTTTTGAACATACGGAATCCAGCTGTAATAACTGGTTTTCACGCTTTTGTCTGCTGACTCTAACATCTGTGTCAGCTCTGGGTTGGTTTTGGTGATTTATCCCCTCATTATGGGTTGGATTTTCCTGCTTCTTTGCTCACTTGTGAATTTTTTACGGGATTCCAGACACTGAATTTTACCCTGTTGGGATCTGGATTCTTGAGCTTTCTTTAAGATACATTTAAGTCACTTCACAATAGTTTGGTCATTCAAGGCTTGCTTTTAAGATGCTTTCAGGCAGGACCCGAGCAGGGCTCAGTCTGGGGCTGGTTATCCCCACTACGAAAGCAAGGTCCTTGAGAGTATTCTGTCCAAGGAGCGCTGAGATTTTCCAGACTGAGTATAAGGAAGAGGTGATACCCTTCCCCCACCTTCGAAAGCTCCCTCACTCACATGAGCCAATCAGCCCTCAACTGACTCATCTGAATCCTCAGAGGGACCCTCTTCAGTCCAAGAGTGCTTGTGGGTACTCTCCTCTCCAAACCACCGGCCTCACATTCTCATCTCCTTGGCCCCTCCTTGGTTCCACCCTCACTGCAGGGAGTCACTGGGCTCTGCCTGCACCCCTCCTTCCTGCATGGACATTCTCCCCAGCTGTGAGCTGGGCCAATTGCAGGACTCCCCTCGCTGATCTCCAGCCTCTCTCTGTCCTCCAGCACTTGACTTCCAGAGCCTTGACAACAGATTTTTCACATACTTTTGTCCATCTCTCACTCATTTCAGATGGGAAATGGTTCTAATCCATGGTGTTTCATCTTGGCTAGAAGTAGAAATCCTCACTTTATTTCATTATGCTTTATTTTAATTTTAATAGCTATGTGTGGCTAATGCCCACCAAATTGGATGGCACAGCTCAAGACTCTGGGTTCTGTGGGGTCAGGAGCCTAGTGGGCTCACTCCCCGCAGGCACCCCAGGCCCTGGCTCAGACAGGGTACCCAGGAGTAACTGCTGAGGGAAGAGTTGACAGGACAAGTGTAACAAGCAAAAGCCCTGGGTGTGGAGGGTGCTGAGGGAGCTCTGGGATGACTGTCCCCAAACTCCCCACTGCAGTCGGGTCCTTGATGCCACACTCCCTTCCCTTCAGCACCTGGGGCCACCTGTGCCCCCCCCCATGGGTAGGGAGGCTCTGCCATCACTCAAATCACTCCTGTTCTGATGCCCCCAGCCTCCCAGAGTTCTAGCATGCAATGATCCAGGGCTCCTACACCTTAAACCAAAACCTGTAAGACTCGGCCTGGCAGCATTCCCCCCCCTTTATGATTTAGAAAGAAAGACCTCAAAAAGCTTGGTGGTCTCCATTTGAAAATAGGCAAAAGACTTGAGCAGACATGTCTCCAAACAAGATACACACATAGCCCACAAGCACATGAAAAGATGCTCAACATTAGTTGTTCAGGAAATGCAAATCAAAACCACAGCGAGATCCCACCTCACACCCACCAGGATGGCTACTACCAGAAAAACAGAAAATACTCATTGTTGGCAAGAATGTGGAAAAACTGGAACCCACATGCCCTGTTGGTGGAAATGTGAAACGGTACAGTTGCTGTGGAAAACAGTATGGCAGTCCCTCAACAGATTAAACATAAACTCACCACAGGATTCAACATTTCCTTTCTCAGGAATATGGAATTAACTCTTGAATGGTGCGGGGGTGAGGGGCACCAACACCCACCCAGTCAAAAATCTGCACGACTTTTGACTCCCCAAAAACTTAGCTATGAGTCTAACTCATAATACCCTATGAGTTGCCCAGAAACCTCACTGATGACATAAAGAGTCCAGGCACGTGTAATTTTTACGTGACCTGCATTATATACTGTGTTCTTACAATAAAGGAAGGTAGAGAGAAGAAAATGCCATTTAAAAATCACAAGGAAGATCTGAGGGGCGAGATGATGGAGGATTAGGAGACCTAAACATCGTTGGGTCCCGGGAGTCCAGCCAGGTAGTCATCACACCATCCTGAACACCTACAAACTCACCAGGAGATAGAAGAGAGGAAGAGCAGCAGTTCTAGGAACAGAAAATCGACCACTTTCAGGAGGTAGGACGTGCGGAGAAGTGACTCCGAGGCGACAGGAAGGTCGTGGGGGGAGGCCGGCTCCCGGCAGCCTCAGCGCAGCAGAGCGGGGGCACAAAATCGGGACTCTCAGAGTCTGCTCCGCAGAGGGACGTCGCTCCAGAGGCTGAGCGGGGGGGTGGAGCCCTCGCGGGGACAGTGCGGTCTCAGGACCCGCGGGGTCGCAGAAGGACCGGGGGTGTCTGAGTGCGGCAGAGCCCCCAG
>CM053609.1:120071860-120104733 GCA_028646535.1 Procyon lotor | reverse complement strand
CGTAGCCCGGCCCCGGGCGAGGGCGGTGCGATCCCGCCTCGGGCAGAGACGTTTGGGGATCGCGGCAACGGGCCCTCCCCCAGGAGATCCGTGAGAACATCCAGCCAGGACCGAGTTCACCGTCGGTGTGATCTGCACAACTCCAGGGTAGGGGAAAGCAGCACAGAGAGTTCATGGCTTTTTTCCCGTGATCCTTTAGTCTTTCAGGGTTAAATTTTACTAGTTTTATTTTTCTTATTTTATTTTTTTAATTTTTCCTCTTTCCTATTTTAACCTTTCTAAACTTTTTATCTTATCAATACCTTTTTAAAAATCTTTTTGTTTTCACTGTTACAGTCATGGTCTATCCCTTCATCGTATTTAAACTTATTTTTTTGTATACATATAACTTTTTCTTTCTTTAAAATTTTGGGATACAGTTTCTTCTAACAGATCAAAATATACCCTCAATCTAGCCCATGGCTTTGTTCTAGTCTCCAGCCTGATCACATCCTCTCCTTTTTCTTTTTCTCTCTTTTTTTTTTTCTCTTTTTTCAATCAACTTCATATCAATTCCTTTTTTTGAAACATTTTAAATTTTCATCTTTACATTCACATTCTATCCCTTCATCGTGTTTATCCTTATCCTTGTGTATGTATAAGATTTTCTTTCTTTAAAATTTCGGGAGGCAGTTTCTTCGAACACACCAAAATACACCCAAAATCAAGACTGTGGCTCTATTCTATTCACCAGTCTAATTATATATATATATTATATATAAATACACACACACACACACATATAATTTTTTTTCCCTCCTTTCTTCTCCTCCCAGTTTCGGGTCTCTTCTGATTTGGTTAGTGTATATTTCTGGGGTTGTTGCTACCTTTTAGCATTGTGTTCTCTCATTCACCTATTCTTATCTGGATAAAATGACAAAAAAAAAAAAGAATAAGAGGCAGTACTGATGGCTATGGACCTAATCGATACAGACATTAGTAACATGTCAGAACCAGAGTTCAGAATGATGATTATCAAGAGGCTAGCTGGGGGCACCTGGGTGGCTCAGTGGGTTAAAGCCTCTGCCTTTGGCTCAGGTCATGATCTCAGGGTCCTGGGATCAAGCCCCGCATCCGGCTCTCTGCTCAGCGGGGAGCCTGCTTCTCCCTCTCCCTCTGCCTGCCTCTCTGCCTACTTGTGATCTCTCTCTCTCTCTCTCTTTCTCAAATAAATAAATAAAATCTTTAAAAAAAAAAAAAAAGAGACTAGCTGGGCTTCAAAAAAGCATGGAAGATACTAAGGAATCCCTTTCTGGAGAAATAAAAACCCTTTCTGGAGAAATAAAAGAACTAAAATATAACCAAGTTGAAACCAAAAAAAGCTATTAATGAGGTGAAATAAAAAATGGAGGCTCTTACTGCTAGGATGAGGCAGAAGAGAGAATTAGTGACATAAAAGACAAAAAAAATGCGGAATAAAGAAGCTGAGCAAAAGAGAGATAAACAACTACTGGACCATGAGGGGACAATTTGAGACATAAGTGATACCATTAGATGAAACAATATTAGAATAATTGGGATCACAGAAGAAGAAGGGGGGGTTGAAGGTATAATGGAGCAAATTATAGCAGAGAATTTTCCTAATTTGGTGAAGGGAACAAGCATCAAAATCCAAAAGTCACAGAGAACCCCCCTCAAAATCAATAAAAATAGGTCAATACCCCATCATCTAATAGCAAAATTTACAAGTTTCAGTGACAAAGAGAAAATCCTGAAAGCAGCTCAGGACAAAAGGTCTGTGACATACAATGGTAGAAATATTAGATTGGCAGCAGACCCATCCACAGAGACCTAGCAGGCCAGAAAGGACTGGCAGGATATATTCAGAGCGCTAAACAAGAAAAATATACAGCCAAGGATACTATATCCAGCTAGGCTGTCACTGAAAATAGAAGGAGAGATAAAAAGAAATTGAGGAAGACACAAAGAAATGGAAAAATGTTCCATGCTCATGGATTGGAAGAACAAATATAAAAATGTCTATGCTACCTAAAGCAATCTACACATTTAATGCAATCCCTATCAAAATATCATCAATTTTTTTTTCAAAGAAATGGAACAAATAATCCTAAAATTTGGGTGCCTGGGTGGCTCAATTGGTTAAGCAACTGCCTTCAGCTCAGGTCATGATCCTAGAGTTCCAGGATCGAGTACCACATTAGGCTTCCAGGTCCATCCATGAGGAGTCTGCTTCTCCCTCTGACCTTCTCTCCTCTCATGCTCTTTCTCACTTTCTCTCTCTCAAAGAAATAAATAAAATCTTAGAAAGAAAGAAGGAAAGAAAGAAAAGAAAGAAAGAAAGAAAGAAAGAAAGAAAGAAAGAAAGAAAGAAAGAAAGAAAGAAATCCTAAAATTTATATGGAACCAGAAAAGACCCAAAATAGCCAGAGGAATGTTGAAAAAGAAAACCAAAGTTGGTGGCATCACAATTCCAGACTTCAAGCTCTATTACAAAGCTAAAATCATCCATACAATATGGTAGTGGCACAAAAACAGACACATAGATCAATGGAACAGAATAGAGAGCCCAGAAATGGACCCCCAACTCTATGGTCAACTGATCTTCGACAAAGCAGGAAAGAATATCCAGTGGAAAAAAGACAGTCTCCTCAACAAATGGTGTTGGGAAAACTGGACAGCCACATGCAGAAGAATGAAACTGCACCATTTCCTTACACCACACACAAAAGTAGACTCAAAATGGATGAAAAACCTCAATGTGAGATAGGAATTCATCAAAATCCTTGAGGAGAAAACAGGCAGCAATCTCTTCGACCTCAGCCATGGCATCTTCTTCCTAGAAACATCTCCAAAGTAAGGGAAGCAAAGGCAAAAATGAACTATTGGGATTTCATCAAGATCAAAAGCTTTTGCACAGCCAAGGAAACAGTCAACAAAACCAAAAGACAACTGACAGAATGGGAGAAGATATTCGCAAATGACTTATCAGATAAAGGGCTAGTATCCAGAATATATAAAGAACTTATCAAACTCAAGACGGAACAAATAATCCGATCACAAAATGTGCAGAAAACATGAATAGACATTTCTACAGAGAAGACATCCAAATGGCCAACATACACATAAAAAAGTGCTCAACATCCCCGGCATCAGGGAAATACAAATCAAAAGCACAATGAAATTCCCTTACACCTGTCAGAATGGCTAAAATTAACAAGTCAGGAAACGACAGATGTTGGTGAGGATTCGAGGAAAGAGGAACCCTCCTGACACTGTTGGTGGGAACCCAAGCTGGTACAACCACTCTGGAGAACAGTATGGAGGTTCCTCAAAAAGTTGAAAATAGAGCTACCCTACGACCCAGCAATCGCACTACTGGGTATTTACCCTAAAGATACGAAGATAGTGATCCGAAGGGGCATGTGCACCCGAATGTTTATAGCAGCAATGTCCGCAATAGCCAAACTATGGAAAGAACCTAGATGTCCATCAACAGATGAATGGATAAAGAAGATCTGGGACACACACACACACACACACACACACACACACACACAATGGAATACTATGCAGCCATCAAGAAATGAAATCTTGCCATTTGCAACATGGATGGAACTAGTATTATGCTAAGTGATATATGTCTATCAGAGAAAGACAATTATATAATCTCTCTGATATGAGGAATTGGAGAGGCAGGGTGAAGGATCATGGGGGGGTAGGGAGAGAAAAATGAAACAAGATGGGACGAGGGAGGGAGACAAGCCAAAAGAGACTCAATCTCAGAGAACAAACTGAGGGTTGCTGGGGGGTGGGTGGGAAGGGAGAGATAGGGTGGCTGGTTTATGGACATTGGGGAGGCTATATGCTATGGTAAGTGCTGTGAAATGTTTAAGATTGATGATTCACAGACCTGTACCCCTGGGGCAAATAATACATTATATGTTAACTTAAAAAAATCACAAGGGGGGGGCGCCTGGGTGGCTCAGTGGGTTCAAGCCTCTGCCTTCGGCTTAGGTCATGATCTCAGGGTCCTGGGATCAAGCCCTGCATCGGGCTCTCTGCTCAGTGGCGAACCTGCTTCCCCGTCTCTCTCTGCCTGCCTCTCTGCCTACCTGATGATGTCTCTCTCTCTCTCTGTGTCAAATAAATAAATAAAATATTTTTTAAAAAATCACAAGGAAGAGAAAATACACTTACAACACTGTAGGGCATTTATCAAAAAAAAAAAAAATCCATGTCTATGTGGACCCACACAGTTCACACCCATGTTCAGGAGGCAACTGTTCTCAAAAGAATTGAGTGCAGGGTCCTGAACAGACATTTGCACACTCGCAGTGGGAGCAGCATCGTTCACGGAAGCCAAAAGGTTTTGGAAGCAGCCGGAAGGTCCATCACGGGGTGAGTAGATAAACAAAATGAGGTCTGTCCGCACCACAGAATATGTTCAGACCAGACTCGCTACAACACGACTGAGCCCCGAGGACACGATGCCAACAGAAATAAGTGGATCAGCAGAGGACGATCCCACATAGGCCTCCTCTGGGTGACGTCGCTGGCGCAGTTGCGGAGTTGCGGAGTTGCGGAGACCCAACGCAGAATCGGGTCCCCAGGGGCTGGGGAGTTACTGTCCAGTGAGGACAGAGTCGGGGCAGGAGGGTCACGGGGCTGGACATGGAGGGTGGTGACGAGCACACGCTGTGAACCTACCCAACGTCCCCGGACGCACTCTAGTGATGCCCATGGTGTCATGTATGTTTTGTAAAAGGCTGGAGGTGCTGACGCCCAGCCTGCGGGGCCCAGCTGGGTCCGGGCAGGCGGGCAGCGCTGGGTGGGTGCCTGGCCCGGCGCCCGAGGGGAGGGCAGCGACCAGATCTCATCCTCTGACGTCTTGGCACCGGGAGGCGGGGCTTTGGGGGAATGTCACTCAGCTCTGGCTGCGGGCGTGCATCTTCCCAGAAGCATAAATTCAGCAGATTGAGTGGGAAACGGCAGCTGCCTGGGGCTAACAGCATCCTGAGCACCCATATTTTAGGGGATGGGCGGGCGCGGGGGGCTGGGGGAGGGGCGCCGGCGGAGGGCCCGGCCCAGCATCCTCTCCTCCACCATTGGTTTGGCTGGTTTTACAGCGTTTCAGGCCAGGACGCTCCTTCCGCTCAGCCCAGCTCTCGGCTGCGGCCCCCGCTGCGCTGCCTCAGTTTCCCACCACCACCGCGGCTCGCTAGTGCCCCCGAGGGCCCTTCCGTCCTGACCTTCCCAAACCCTGTCTTCCTCGAAGCAGGGCAGACCCAGCCTCCCAGGCCAGGCCCCCACCCCCGTGTCAGGGCAAGGTGGCCGAGAACCCGTGGGCCCCGCCCTCTGCGGGCGGCCGTGCCCAGCGCATCCTCACACACGAGTGCACACCCAGAAACACAGACACACAGGAGACACACAGGCACACACTCAGAACCCAGACACAAAGACACGCGGACACAAAGAAACACCCCCGCCCACCTGCGCCTCCAAGAGCGTCTTGCAAAAAGGAGCGGCGTCCCTGCCCCCAGCCTCCCTCGGAACGGCAGCTGCGGAATCCCGAGGGCCCAGCCCCTCTAAGCCCCCGGTGCAATGTGCAGGCACACCAGGGGGCCCCCCCCAAAGCGGATGAGCACGGTTCCCTCCGTCCCTGGGGGCTGCAAGGATTAAGTCTGAAATTGCCTGCATGAAGCCAGCATCTGGAGACCCTGTCCCCAGCCCCGCCCCCCCGCTGGTCTCGGTGATCTCAGGGGTGCCCATCCGCACCCTCTTCATGCTGGTGCCCCAGCCAGCAGAGCCAGACGGGGGGTGGGGGGGCAGGGGGGCCAAGGACGATTTCCGCATACAGATGAGCCAACATGCCCGGGGTCCTCCCGTCTCCACGAGACCCTCGTTCACATCTGGCCCCTTCTTTCCCTGCAGCCCCTCCTGGACCCAACCCTTGGCCCCGTAACCACCGCTAACCGGGGTGTTTCCTTAGGCGTCCTCCACGGCACCGTACTTTCAAAACACCGAACTCATTGTCAACGTTTATAAACAGATTTCAGATCCGAGCCCGAATTTCTGGCTTCTCGGGAAATCTTGGAAGCCCCAGCCTCCCAGGACCGTCTGGAAGAGCGGGACAGCCGGCACCCAGCAGATGCGGCAGCGCCTTCTGGCGGGACACCCACCCGCCCCCTCCCCCTGGACCCTCCGGGGAGCAGCCGCAGCGGGAAAGCCCCCTGTGCCTCCTCCGTCAGAGCAAACCCCCCTGGGCGGCCGGCGAGGGCCCGGCCGGTGGGCAACGTGGCCTGAGCTGGCGGAGGCCGCTGGGGCCGCAGGGGAAACCGTCGGGGGGCAAAGGCTGGTGTGGAGGAGGAAAGCACCCTGCCCCAGGTGGAGGCCCCTCAGGAAAGGCCGCATTCTCCCAGTTCCTACCTGGGCCCGTTTTAAGAATGGAGAATAGGGAAGGGATCTATTTGTCAAGTGTTCCCAGCCAGGGGGCAGTAGAGCTGGTTTGAACCAGATGGGGTGACCCCTGAGCAGTTTCCTGCACCCCACTGCCCTACCCCCTACCGCCACCCCTGTGACTCCCTTCCCACCCCCTCCCACCCCATCCCCACCCTTCTAAGCGTGGCTGCAGGATTGGGGGTGGGTCGGGGGGAAGGAGGAGGGGCCAGGCTGGGAACCCTCTGGGCTGTCAGTGTCAGTGCCCTCTGTCCCCCCCCCCGGCCCCCAGCCCCCCCTTCTCCCCCAGGGCTCACCACCGATTTGCTGAGTTCGGCCAATCTCCCTTCTCGGCTGCAAACCTGTAGCGGGGTGGTCGGTGGTCTCTGACAGGCCAGCCCCTCGGGAACATAGCCGCACCCAGCCCAGGCCGGCCGGAAGTGGCAGCCGCAGGTCCCAGGGGGGTCTGTACTGCCAGCCGTGGGGTCTAAGAGAGCCTCAAGGGCAGCAGTGGGCTGGGGGACTTCTGGTCCTAGGAAGTTTCCTAAGAACTGGTGTCCCGCAATGCTCAGGGCCTCCGGCTCTGGGTGCTCTGACCACCCTCAAGGCCAAGGACCAGGTGGTGCACGTGTTGGGGGACAGGGGGCAGGGAAGCCACTCCCACCGCCCACCCCCCAAGCCTGGCGGCTGAGCCACCGGAGCCACACTCGTCAGCGGATTTAATTAGAGGCCAGAGGTGGACCCCAAGCCCCACGCTGGCCTTCATCTCAGCTCCCGGAGGTTAACAGCCAGGCTGGCTGCTGCGGCTAAGGGGGCGGGCGGGGCCAGACAAAGGGCTGGACAAAGGGCTGCCTGCAAATTGAGGGCAAATCGAGCAGGCCTGCCTCGGGACGTGATAATTGGGCCTCGCTTTAAGGTGCCTGAGAGCGAGGGGCCTTAATGGGGAAGGCGAGACAGGGCAGAGAAGAAAAGGAGCTGGGGGCCGCTGGGGATGCCTGCAAAGGAAGGGCCTCAGAGTTGCCTGAAAGACCCACTCAGTGTCGGGGCGCCCCCTCCAGCGGGTTTGGGCGAGCCCCGCACCCGCTGCCCGACACTCAGGACTGCAGGACTGAGCCCAACAAGGCCCAGGGCAGCTTGTCCTGGGCGACAAATGAGGTCTGTGGCCGGAGCTCCGTAGCCCCAGACTCCCCCCCACAGCAGAGACTGGGGAGTATCTTCACAAAGGCTTCAGTGAATTCCTATTCAAAGGGAACAGGAAAGAAGGGAAGGACGGGTGGGTGACGGATGAGTAGCTGGATAATGGACAGATGGATGGGTGAGTGGATGGACGGATGTGTGGACAGCTGGCTGGATGAGTAGGTGGATGCATGGGTGGACGATGGATGCATGCATGGGTGATGGGTGGATGGATGATGATGTTGGATGATGGATGGGTGAGAGGGTAGGTGGGTGATGGATGGATGGGTGATGGGTGATGGGTGGATGGATGGGTGGGTGGGTGGATGGATAGATGGATGGATGGACGGGTGACGACTGGATGGGTGAGGGATGGATGGATGGATAGATGAGGGATGGGTGAGTTGGTGACAGGTGGATGGATGGATGGATGGGCAATGGGTGATGGGTGGGTGGATGGGTGGGTGGGTGGGTGGATGGGTGATGCATGAATGGGTGATGGGTGGATGGATAAGGGATGGATGGATGGATGGACGGGTGACGACTGGATGGGTGAGGGATGGATGGATGGATGGATAGATGGATAGGTGATGGGTGGATGGATGGATAGATGAGGGATGGGTGGACGGGTGATGCATGAATGGATGATGGGTGGATGGATGAGGTATGGATGATGGGTGGATGGATAGATTGATGGATGGATGGGTTGGTGACAGGTGGATGGATGGATGGATGGGTGACGGGTGGATGGATGAGGAGTGGATGGACAGATGGATGAATGGGTGGTGGGTGGATGGATAAATGGATGGATAGATGAGTGATGGGTGGATGGATGAGGGATGGGTGGATGGGTGATGCATGAATGGATGATGAGTGGATGGATGAGGTATGGATGATGGATAGATGGATGAGTGGGTGATGGATGGATCCATAGATGGATGGATGATGATGGATGTTGGCAGTTGGACAGACAGACGTATGGATGGATGATGGGTGCATGTATGACAGGTGAGTAGGTAGATGATGGATTAACAGGTGGATGAATGGATGGATGAGCTACCTTATTAGGTGAAGGCTAAAAGGGCCCTCAGGATACATAGTCTAATTCTTTACCCAAATCAGGGTTCCCTCTGTCCTTAGTAATGGTGACTTCTGCTTACTTCCCCGTCTACCCCATCCCCCTCCCTCCATTCTCCTCCTTGTCCTCCTCCTCCCTCACCCCCTCATTCCTGCCCCCCATCTTTCCCAGTGCTCTCACGCCCTCACGGAGAACTCCAGCCTGCCCAGCCAATGCTGCCCTCTGGTGACCCCAGTTGCTTTCAGTCACCCCCCACCTGCTCAAGGTCAGTCCCGTCTTCATGTCTCCTGGACCAACAAGGCCACTGTAGAGCCACACAGGACCCAGTGCTGGGGCCCCTGGCCCAGCTGCCCACATGGGGGACGGGTACCTTCCCCAGGATTCCATGCTCCCACCTGCACCAGCCCCTGCCAGGCCCACCTCACCTGCTCCCCCGCAGGCTGCAGGTCCCCTCCAGGACAACTGTCCCCTACCCCTCACTCACTGGACAAGTGCCCCCTAAGCCACAAGGTCCTCCTGACAGTCTCCAGGAACCTTCTCCACAACCTCTAGTGGGAGCCAGATGGTCAGAGGAAGAAAAGGCGAACCTCGGAGTTGGAAAGGCCCGAGTCCCTATCACGGCTGGTCTCCCTGGATGGCAGATCCCTCCTGCCCACTCGCAGTATCCCCCCTGCAATGTGTAGGAGACGGCACTGCCATCTGGGGCCAGCGGCAGGGTCTGTGAGGGGCTGGGCCTGGGACCCGTGCCCAACAGGGATAGCCTCAGTGTGGCAACAAGGACTGTCCCCCAGTCGTCCATCACTTCCCCCGGGGCAGACCCATGGTGGGGGAGGCAGGAGTCCCTGAGGACAGGACCTCCTCTGCTGTCACCAGGCAAAGCTGCCCGAGGGCACAGACAGCGCGCCTAGGCTCCCCTGGCCTGCCCTTCTGCCTCCCCCTCCCAGCTCCTTCTGCCCAATGTGGGCATAAATCCCCAAAACAACCCTTGAGCAAGCGACTGGTTTATCTCTGCTTCAAAAACTTTAATGCATTGAAGTATTCTTTTATGCACATTTAATTTGCTTTTACAAAACTCAGACTGCAATTTAGTCTGCTCGTGGCTTGTCAGGGAATAGAAGGCAGCTTCTACCATCGGGTACGGCCCCTCATCCCTCCCTCCTGCTGGTGAGGTTGGGAGGTGAGCCTAGAGGCCGAGCACTGAGCACACCTCCTCCAGGCAGTGGCCAGGCTTGCCCTCGCCCCACAGCCCTGCCTTTGGGGCCAGCTGCAGGAGTCCAGCCTCTCTCAAGTAGGAGAGGGCAGCTAGTGTCCCCGAGGCAGTGAGGCCTGGAGCCGGCCAGGGCTGACCCCTCTCTGTGGCTGGGTCATCGTGGGCGGAGCTCCCTCCCAGCAGCTACTTTTCTGGGCTGTGGGGACTGCGTGACCTCACATACAAGAAGGACTCTAAGTGGGCCCTGGTGGCAGGCGGGGGGCAGGGTGCTGGCCCAGGGAGCATGATCTCGGGGACAGCAGGGCTCGGGGCACTGGAGCCTGTCGGGGAGCAGGTGGGGTAAGGCCTGGCAGGGGCTGGGGGAGCTGGGCGTGGGAAATCCTGGGGTGGGCACAGGGACACTGAGGAGTGCGGGGGCAGGACATCAGAGCAGGAAAGGCCCTGGGGACCAGATTTCTGGACAGTGGGTTGAAGCAGTGCCTTTGAGCAAGAACGTGGCTGGTCCACCGCACACTAGAAGTTTCTGGGCCTGGTGGCGGGGAGGGGGCACCCGCTCAGGAGCCCCCCAGGCCCGGGCCCCACAGTAATCCTCCTCCCCCTCATAAGAGGAACATCTGACTGCCCACCTGAGATGGGCTGAATGGTGTCCCCCCAAAATTCTCAGGCTGGCGTCCTAACCAGGACTGCAGATGTGACCGACCGTGGAGACGGGGTCTTTGAGAAGGTGATGGAGTAAGACCAGGCCCCTGGGGTGGGTTCTAGCCCGGCAGGACCAGTGTCCTCGTGAGTGGGTTCTAGCCCGGCAGGACCAGTGTCCTCGTGAGTGGGTTCTAGCCCGGCAGGACCAGTGTCCTCGTGAGTGGATTCTAGCCCGGCAGGACCAGTGTCCTCGTGAGTGGGTTCTAGCCCAGCAGGACCAGTGTCCTCGTGAGAGCCGGCGATCGCGGCACAGACACGCCCGGGGGGCCGGCCACGGGAGGACACAGGGAGAGGCCCCTGCAGAGCCTGCCCCCGAGGCCTGCTTCTCTCCTGCTGGCTTCCAGGGCTATGGGCTCAGAAACGCGTGGGGCTGAAGCCGCCGGGCTGCGCTGTTTGTGACAGCAGCTCTCCGACACCAACGCAGGTCCTTCCCTGAGCCTCGGGATGGCCGGAGGTCCCGGCCCCACTGCCGCCCGGAGGGGAGCGAGGCTGCGGCACCTGAGGGAGGACTCGGCCCGCCCCGGGGCTCCGAGCCCGGCCACCGCAGGAAACCGTCTTGGGCAAAGCTTCCCTGCCCGCCGGCTGCGTGGCTGTCACAGGGACGCTGGCCCCTGCTCCGCGGCCGGCAGGAAGCCGCCTCCTCCACAGCGCTGGGGAGCCCTGGGCACCCACAACCTTGCGCAGAGGGTACGGGAGCTCCAGGGGTCCCCCTCCCCCAGAGGCCGGGCCCTGGGGCCTTGGAGGGGCCGCAGCTCCCCGCGCGCCCCGGCCTCGTCCGGCGTGCTCCCTGGACGGACCCCCCACCGGCGGAGCTGCACCCGCAGCGGGCTTCGATGACATCCAAATCGCCCTGCGCAGCGGGCAGGGCCCAGTAATGCAAGCCTGACGAGGGATGGGGCTATTGATTTTCTGGGTCCTGCGCTGTCACAGTCCCTTAAAGGCATTTACCAAGGCTTTTAAGAGCCCAGCGCTTCCACGAAGGAACAAATTATGTGCAAATCAGGCTGCTGCGAGCTATTGTCCCCTCGAACCCTTGTTAGGACGGCGGCCCAGAGGGCAGCGGGGCAGATGCTAAAGCTGGGAAAAGCCAGTCAGGAGAAGCCACCCCCTACAGGGCCCGGAGCTGCGCCCGCCGGCTGCCCCCCTGCCCTCCTCCGCGCGCCCCCCTCCATGGAGGGTCTGTCATCCACCTCCAGACCCACGGGGACCGCAGTCCCCTTCATCCGGCCACCGCAGGACGATGACCCAGCAGGCCTCCAACTCTCCACCCTCAGCTCTGCGTCCCGGAGCCCAACTCCTCCCTCTGGGTGGCTGCCCAGGCCCATTTGTCGCCCTCTCGCCTTCCTCTGGGTGCCCTGAGCCCGTGGCCGCTGATGCCCAGGGAAGCCCACCCAGCAGCCTGCCCAGGGCCCCCTCCGAGGCTCCTCCTGGTGTTTCCGGGCAGGTCTCCCATCTCGGCAAGCATCAGGCCCAGCACAGGGCTGGGAGCTAAGGACCCAAGAGAGCCGGGGACTCCAGGAGCAGGGCCTGGGTCTGGCCGCGCAGGAGGCTGGTGGTGGCCAGGCCGAGGACCCCTCTTGAGAGGAGATCCTCCTGGAAACGGGCCTTGAGGCTCTGCGGGGCTGTGCTCCCCCCCGACCATGGCTGCGGGAGGCCCGGCCTACAAGTCATGCTCTGCAGCCTCAGCGTAGAACTCGGACCGCTGTCCCTCTAGGACGTCACCCAGCCAGCAGCAGACGCTGGCACCCGGCCAGGCCACCCCCTAACCTCCGCCCCACCAGAGGCGCTGCCCCCCCAGGCCCCCCACGTCCAGATGGGACACCTGTATGCCGCAGGGTGGGGACCAGTGGCCGTGTCCCCGGAGCCCCAGCCAGGAGCAAGGCCGGGAAGGCAGCTTTCACCTGGGTCCCCCAGAAAGATGGGACAAAACTCTCACTGTCCGTGCCGCGACTCTGCTCCCCTGCCAGCGACCGGCGCCGTCTCCGCATTATGACAGGGTCTCACCCCGGGCGCGGCACCTGCGTGAGCCGGGTCACCCGGGTGTGGCACGCAGCAGGGCCTCCCGGGATGGCCGCGGTGACCTCGCTGCCGATGTTGACCCTTGGTGCTGGCATGTTAGACAAGCTCGTCTCGCATCCAGCCCGGGGCCGGCATCCCTCAGGGGCTGTGTATCCGTCCACACGGGCTCTCCGCTGAGGCCGCATGGTGTTGACGCTGACCCCGCCCATGGGCGGCCGCTCCCCAGCAGAGGGAGGGTCCCTGGCCAGGTAGGAGCGGGCTGAGATGCAGGGAAGGGGCTCCCGCTGCGGGGGGAGGTGGGGTGTGTCTGCCGCTCCCGGAAATGAGCGACTCGCTGACGCCCCAGGGCCTCAGTTTCCCTCTGAAGGCCTGGGAGCCGGTCTTCCCTTTATCCCGTGCCCTCACAGCAGTCGAGGTGCACTCTGTGGCCAGCCCGGTGCCAGGACCTTGGCATCCGCCCGCCTCCACTCGCCGCTGTGAACGTCGCGGGCGCGATCTGGGACCCAGAGACCAGGGTGAGGGTGGCCCCTGCCCCGCCCTCCCCGAAGGTCCGCGCCCGGGGAAGGCTGCTTACATCCCCAGCCCTGGCTTCCCCCTCCCACGACCGGGAGGGCGGTGCTGACGCTGGGTGCTGGGCCCCGGCTGTGCCCACAGGGTCGCGCTGGGTGGCCGTGCGGCTGTCGTTGGGTATCCACACTCCAGAAGGGCTGCCGTCTCCCTCTCCGGGGCCGCGGCCACCAAGGGGGTGAGGAGGGCGAGTGTGGGAAGAGGAAGCTCACGGCCGCCGGGGCCGGTCTCACGGCCGCCGGGGCCTGTCGGACGGAGCCCGGTGACGGCCGCCGGGGAGAAGCCGTCCCCAGCCCCTGCCGGCGCCCCCAGCACCCCCACCAGCCTCCTGCCCGGCCCCACCTGCCCCTGTGACAGGAGAGAGGCCCAGCCCAGCCATGTCTGTGGAAGCACCGTGTGGGGGCACAGTAAGCATCACCAATGACGGCTCCGTCCGGGCCCGAGCAGCTGTCCTGAGTGGGAGGACCGGGGCATTTGACCCCAAAGGCCCCACCTGGTGGTCTGTCCACCCCCCACATATGGCGGGTCTCAGGCCACACCCCCTTGGGGAGAGTGAGGGTTGTCTCAGCACTGCGCACCCCACAGCCCTGCGGCCCCCGAGCACCATGCACATCTGGTGGACTGCAGGACCCCCCAACCCCACCCCCGTGCCTTCCGGGGCCCTCTCCCACCTGCCGTGGCCCAGGGGAGCGCGGAAGGGACACGGTGCCACGAGGACCACCATCCTGGCTGCCACGGCGTATTTCTGGCCCGGGCAGGAATTCAGGGTCAGAGGCGAGGGGTAATTATGGCTCAAGGATAGAAACGGGAGCCAGGCAGCTGTGTGCAGTGGAAAGAATGCTGCCCTCGGAGATGCATTTTCTGATTCCTGGGCTGCTGAAAATGCATTCTTTGACATTTATGAGGCTCAGGCTCCCCATAAACCCAGGATTCCAAGGAGGCCAACAGCTGGCCCAAACCCTGGAATCCAGGGTTGCAGGGCCGGGTCCCCGCGGCCATTTACAGCAGCACGTCTGCATCTGCTTCGCTTGTAGGGCCGTCCCCGGAGCCGCTTCGGTGTCAGCAGCCGGAGGGGGGAGGGGACAGGTCCTTCGGCAACGGAGGAACAGAGGCTCAGCGGCACTGGGAGGCTTAGCCAAGGCCACGAGCCAGCGGTCAGCACTGGCCTTGCTTAGCGCTCTACACACAGCCCCCTGGGTGCACCGCGTGGGGCCCTTGCCGACCCCATATACACAAAAATAATGCAACGATTGGAGAAAATTTCCCCCAAACATCCAGTGCGCTCACTGGGTAGGAGCACTGTCTTGCTTTTCCTTCTTCTGTATTTTCCGCTTTCCCTGCAGTGACCACACGCTACTCTGAAAACAGAAATCAGGACACATGTGGTCACAGGACAAGGCTGGGTGCGTGGGACCCCTTCCCCAGAGCAGTTAGGTAAGGGTCCAGAGCACAGAAGACCTGCTTAGACAGTGAGGCGCGAGGCACCAGCCCCGGCCCCAGAGGAGGCCAGTGGCCAGCAAGGGAAGCCCGGCGCTCCAGCCTACTTTGGCTCCAAAGACCCCGGCAGGGCAGCCTGAGTGAGGGCCCCGGGAGGCGGCGGCAGGCACGGGACGCCCAGGGATGACGGCCTGCGTCGTGGCCAGCGAGGTGCACACAAGCTGAGAGGGCGCTCGGGCACTCACCGGGACATGCACTGACTCCGAAGCGGCCACTGTGGGAGCATTTCTACCATAGGCATCGGCAGGTGCAGCAAACCAGGGTCTGAGCTGCTGGAGACCCTGTGGTTGAAGACCTACCAGGCCAGCACTGGGGACAAGCCCAGAGCTATGCCTATAGGCAAGGGGGGCCCAGAAGAAGGTCAGCCCTGCGTGGGCACCTGCTTTGTCATGGTGGCCCTAGAAGTCCGGCCCCCGCAAACCTCAGGCCTTGAACTTGGCCTGGAATAGACAGGGGAGCCCTTGGGCACCAGGGAAGAGACAGGCGCTCCCCTCCTGGAGCACAGGTCCCTCCTGCCAGCTGCTCTTCCAATGCCGTCTCTAACACGGGGGGACAGCCCCCCACACTGGGAGCCAAACTCTGGGGCCAGGCCCCGGGAACAGGTGCGCAGAGACGCTCACGGCTGGGATTATAAGCCCAAGATAAAAAACAGCGGCCCTTCAGGGACGAGCCAACCCAGACCTCCCTGCAAGAGACTGAAGCTACAAAATCTGTCAGAGAATAAAAAGGAAAATGTTTAAATCTGCAAAATAACCAAAAACGAGAACGAGTGGGACCGTCCGACAGCAGAGTGTGCAGCCGGGGAGAGAAGCAGTCAGGTGGAGGCCGGCCCGCGGACACCGTTTCCAGGGCCACAGTGACTCTCCAGGCGACGCACACGCTCCAAGTGCCTCTCCCCGTCAAAGCAGGTGTGTAATTTTAAGGCATCAAATAACGTTGGATATCTAGGAGCGCGTCTAACAAAGTCACACACGGCTTCGGTAGAGACTTGAAGTTATATTCCAGGAAACTGAGGAACACCAGAGAGAGAGAGAGAGAAACCACACTCACGTGTTGGGGGACACGACGACGTGAAGATGCCGGTCCTCCCCAAGTTCCATGAAATTCCAACAAAACCCCCGCGGGGCTGGTTCTGTGTCTGCGGGGAGCTGGACAAGCTGAGACCCTAAGGCACGTGGCATTGCAAAGAGCCCGGAACAGCCCCGACCCCACATGGAAAGAGAGCGGGGAGAATGGGTTCGGCCAAGAGCCGGGCTGTAGGGCCCCGAGGCGGGGGACCCCGTGCAGAGGCAGAGAAGCAGACCGCGCGCGGCACACAGACCCGAACGCAGGCTGGGAGCGGGCGGCCCCTCCACTTGTGGCCGAGGCGGGACCGCAGAGCCGTGCTGCTCTGCCAGCCTGTTGTCTGTGTCGGGAAACGAGCCCGCGGCCCGATCACGCTGGGCCCGGTATCAGCTCCAAGTAGATTGATAGACCTGGTGGAAAAAGCAAGATGCCAAGCTTCCGGAAGATAATGCAGGGTAATGGTGTCATGACCCCTGGGCAGGGAAAGCGGTTTTAAAGAAGACACGGAAAGCTCTCACCAACGGGAAAAATGCATAAATTCGACCCCATTAACCTCAAGAACCCCTTTCCCGGGAATCCCCTGTAATAAGAGTGAAAACACGCTCCGTGTCCCCGGGGAAGACACACCCGAGAGGCCTCGCGTCCAGGACACGTGGGGAACACCCACAGGAAAAAGAGAGGCCGTCCGAAGGTCAGGAAGTGCTCCGGACTCGTCAGCCACTGCACCAAAGGGTGAAGCTTCACAGCAAAGACGCAATAAAAAGGGGCCTGATCTCATCAGAAGTCAAGGAAACGCGCAGTAAAACCACGGTAACGAGATCCCACTCCCCCGACCCCCCCGACAGGCAGAGGTCATAAATTCCAACAACACCAAGTAGCGCACGCCGGCCACTCCTGTCATCGCTGGGGAGTGTCCCCGGCGACAGTCGCTTGAAAGACAGATTGGGTGGAACACAAATCGCTTTTCGGGCAAGGAAACCATTCTGGATGGTACGAGGGTGGGGGATTCACAGCTTTATGCCTCCGTGAAAACACGAGAAAGCTCGATGCAAAGTCTGAGCCCTGCTGTCAGCTGGGGACGTCAGTGAGAAGAACACCTATTCATCGGACGTCACCAAGGTAGTGCCCAGATCGTGTAAGGTGTTCGTCCCGAGGAAACCGTGAGGGGACGAGGGTCTATGAGAACACGCCGTGCATTCCGCTCAAGTACTCTGCAAACCTAAAACTTCTCCAAAAAATCAGATCGACTGGGTTTTTGAAACCCAGGCTGGCGTTATCTAGAAGGGTTGGAGACGCACCGGTACCACGAGCTTCTCCACTCCCCGGAGAACGCGGCCCCGGCGAGCACGTGCGGCACCTCCCAGGACCCACTAGGGAAAGCCGACACCCTCGAGACGCTCCGGGAGACCAAGGAGGCCGGCGGCTTGTGGTGACAAAACAAGAAGCAAAGGGGTGATCATGGTTCACTTCCCTTATACAGAACCTGCCCCCAGGGACAGCTCAGGGGCTCGGCGAGCGTTGCTGGTGTCCTAGGAGGGGACTAGGGAGAGAAGGAGGGTCTGGAGGGCGAGCCCGGGGGCCGGGAGCAGCGATCTAGCGTCTCGGGCCTTGGGTGATGCTCATCCAGACGCCTGCTCTCGCGTTCCTCGTCCGCACCTGCACCTACGATTTATGCACGTCTCTGCATGTGTGCGATATTTCACAACAAAAAAAGAGTGAAAACTAAGAATGCACTTTGCCCTATCATTCTGTTTTAACCCAAGGTACAAATCACCAGCCACTGCCACGGGCCTGGGGGCCGGCCCTGGGCACCTCGGGTGATTCAGGGGAGGGGGCTGGCCGCAGCCTCCGGCGCCCCCGCTGGGGCTGTCACACACGTCACCGTGGCCGTGAGGGCCGTCCCCGGCCAGCCATGGTCAGTTCTCTGCAGGGGGGGTCCTCCCCGGGGCAGGAACAAGCCCCCTGTCAGCAGCCTCACCTCCCACACAGGCAGGAAGAAGGTGACTAATGGGGTGTCAGGGGCAGCCCAGGGGTCCCACTGCTCCACCAGCGCCCACAGCGGGAGCCCTGCGTCAGCCGACAGGAAGCGGCAATCAGGCACGTGCAGGGCTGATCAATAATTAATCTGAACATTAAAAAGCATTTTCTTTGCCTGACAAGGAGCTGATTGCTGAAGTTGCCCCGAGTCCCAGAATCATTTTTCTCCCCCCTCCTCCCATGAAAATGCACGCCCCCCGGGGCGGGAGGGGAGGGCATGGCCCCCAGCTCGGGCGGGGGTCCTCGCGGGCTTCCCAGGAGCCCGGCGCCTCCCAGACCCTCCCGTCGGGCCCTCTCAGGGTCTGGGCAGCCAGGTGGGCGTCCGTTTTGGACAGCATTGGCTCCAACACGTCCTTCAACGCCAGGAAATGACCTGAATGTGTCCCTGGAAGGAAACAGAAGACCCTGTCAGCAGCCCTGGGGCAGGTGGGAGCCGGGGACAGGGAGCAGGGGCTCTGGACGGGGGCCCCCCGCCCAGCCCTCAGCTCACACCTGCCTCCCCCAGCCCCTGAGCCCCAGGCGGCCGTGCAGGGGACACCGATGGGGGCGCAGGCTCTGGAGGTCATTTCCTGGCCACCAGCTCAAGCAAGGGGATTGAAGACAGTGTCTCAGAGACGCCCGAAGCCCCAGGCGGCTTGAAGCAGGCCCCCCATAACCCTGGTGCTCTCCCGCCTCCCCTCCTGTGGGAGGCACAGCCGGGCACCCTCGGGCGGCTTCAGTCTCCTGAAATACCCCGTGGCATTCCAGCCTCGACGGCAGGGAGGGGGTAGGGCTGGTCACTCCCAGCGTCCGGATGACAGAACAGCCCGGGGCCGCCAACACGGGAAGCCATCTCCCTGTCCTTCACGGTGGGGTCTCTGGTCCGGGGGAGACAGAGGGTCCCCGGCATCAGGAGACAGCTGTGCTGGGGCCAGAAGTCACGGGGCGTCCGGGGTCCCCAGGGCCTGGCAAGGGGCCACCACCTTCCCGTGGGGACCCAGGCGGACGGTGCCGCCCACAGGTGCAGCCGCGGCCACGAGTCTCCATCCCAACCCCCCCAGCCCGTCCAGCTGAGCCCAGCTCCCCCGGAGCCCCAGCGCCGCACCCCACCGGGGCTGCCCAGTGCGCGTCCTCCGTGCCCCTCAAACACTCCGGCTCCAGAGACGTTCACGGTCAGGACCACGCCCCTCACTGCCCTCCTCGCCAGGCCGGGACCTGGACCCCTCGTCACTTGCTGATGACTTCACTGCCATGGGCTAAACAGTGACCCCTCCCAAAGTTCATGAGCTGCGGTCCTAACCCCCAGGACCTCGGAATGGACGATACGCACAGGCGGAGGTTCACAGGGGTGAGTCAGTTAGAATGAGGGCACCGCGTGGCCCCAACCCGGTAGGACTGTGTCCTCATACAGAGAGGAGCCCAGGACACGGGCACGCACAGGGGGACCACGGTGTGAGGACGCGGGGAGAGGATGGCCGTCCACACGCCCCGGAGAGAGGCCTCGGGAGAAACCCACCCGGCCGCCGCCCGGACCTTGGACGTCCCGCCTCCCAAACCGTCAGAGAGTAAGTTTGTTCTCAGCCCGGCCAGCGAGCGGCTCCGGCAAAGCAGAGGCACACGGGCGCTCGCGGCCACCCGGCCATCTGGGCTCTGAGCCCTCTGCTGACCGCGTGGTGCCCTTGTCCCTCCCACGGCTGCAGCCTGGACCCTCTCAGCACCACAGCCCACCCCTGGGAACCCTGAATCTCGGCACTCATCGCCCCCCTGCTCTGTGCCCCACCCTCCACCACCAAGGAACCAACCTCTGTCCGCAGCAGGACCAGACCTCCGAGTCCCGGCCCCCTTGCCTGCTTATTCTCCCTCCCCCTCAGCCCGCCCCTCCCCCAGCTGGTACCTGCGGCTGCACCCCCACATTCTCCTGCCAAGGCCCTCTGTATCCTTGCCATCGCCACAGCGGCCTGGGCAGGAAGCGTGAGGCCCTTGTTTTCAGATGTTGGCCTCGGGCCCCTGAGACTGTGCCCCTGCAGGGCAGGGAGGGAGGCAAGCTCCACACGCACCCACCTCTGCCTACGGACAGTTCCCAGCCTCGGTGCCGTCGGCAGAGCCCCAGCGGCGTGTGTGGCCCGGCTGAGCCAAGACACAGAAGCCACTGGGGTGGGACCACTGGGGTGTGGGGAGCAGGGTTCCAGAGAAGGGTCTGGAGGTCAGTGCGGGGTTTCCCGAAAGATCTCGCTCGAGGGCTCTGCTATGTATGCACAGGGCAGGACCCAGACCCTCATCCCAGGCTGCTGCCGAATGGACGTCTCGTAGGCTAAGCCAAAGATGATGGAGCCCAGGACCTCCGGGGTCGAGGGACCCGGCCAGCTCCCGAGGAGGCTGCTGAGACACCTGGACGGCCACACCTCCCAGGAGACCTGTCCCAGACTCGCCCTAGGGGGCCCACACCAAAGCCCCAAGGCCACAGAGGAGACCAGCTGGGACCAGGTTAGAGGCTGGGGAAAGCCCCAGGCCTCCCTGGACCCGCATTCAGGAGGCATTGAAACCAAATAGGGAAGCTCATGTGAGCAGCCAGGGACCCCCCAGCCCACCGCTCCAAACGAAGGGGAAGACCGTGGAACCCAGAGTCTCGACAACGCATCCCTTACAAGATCAAATTTCCGATAAAAAGTCACCAGGCAAAAAGACAGAAAACTCACTTTAGAAACGGGTGTGAAAGTAAGTCCAGGGTTTAAACAAAAATACGGCATGGTTAGTTGTGGGATCTCGGTAGGAAAACAGAACCACAAAAAACAACAAGACGATAATCCCAGAACTGAAAAGGCCAGTGCCTGAAAGATTTTCTGAATCGCTCGATAGGCTTCACAACAGATTAGCTTGTAGAGGAGACGCACGCGGAAGGCGAATCGATGGGAATGATTCCGTCTCAAGAACAAAGGGCTCGAAGACTTTCAGAACATGAGAAGCGTCTGCATGAAGTGCGTCTCCTGCTTCGATGCGTCCCCGTGCGGGCCCTGGCCGCCCGGCAGAGACCGCCCCGGGCTGCGCTGTCCAGCTCCCGGAGACGGCGAGCGGCTCAGGGCATTTTGCATAAACAGGCCGACCGATCCGCACCCCGCACCCCAGCTTTACGGGGCTCTCCGGCGGCGGACACGATCTCTCTGCCCCAGTCACCCCCAAGGCCAGCCCCAAACAGCTAGGGACAACCCCGGGGCCCCGGGCCCCACTGCAATTATCCAAATTAGCCCATCCTAAGCTTGCCTTGGTTTTCTCATGAAAACCACACTAAAGGCTCTTGCCCGTGCTTTCCCCGCACCCTCTGCCTCCTGACCACCCCGAGTGCTTCCCCAGGTGGCCCTGCGTGGGGGGTGTGCCCCCTTCTCTCAGGAAGTGGAACCAACTGTCCCTTTAACGATGTCATCCTCTGGTCTGGTGGCCTCACCATATCTGAATAATAATAAAACCTACATTTTATAGCAGTGTCTTAATGGCCTAAGGTGGCCTGAGATATGAGTAACCAGAGCCAAATACTCTTCAAAAGTATTTATGAGGGGCACCTGGGGGCTCAGTCAGGTGCGCGCCCGGCTCTTGATTTCGGCTCAGTTGTGATCTCAGGGTCGTGAGATGGAGCCCGCATCGGGCTCCGCACTCAGCTCGGTGTCTGTTTGAGGATTCAACTCTCCCTCTCCCCATTCTCTCTCTCTCTCTCTCTCTAAAATAAATAAAATCTTTTTTTAAGAAGTACTGAAGAAAATGTCAATTATAGGTCTGAGACTTTCAGCAAACCCCCAGCATGATGAATACACACCACACACACACACACACACACCTAAGCACATCATAGTCAAACCTCTGAAAACCAATGATAAAGGAAAATCTTCAGAAGAAATCAGAGAGCAAAAAACAACCGTGTTGTTCCTACAACTAGCCCGCCCTCTCTTACACTATCAATTTCTCCCTCTCTCTTTGTTCATCCTGTTGACATACAATTATTTCTTAATATTATCCTCTCCTGTCCATATCTCTTTAGTGTCGCCCCACCTCTCCACTCTCCTTCTCTCCTTCCTTGAGAGGGATTGCCTTCCAAGATGGTAACAACGATGGTAATGACAGAGATGGCAAGGATAGTGACCACAGCAAAGACAATGATGATGAGGGTGATGTGATGGTGATGGTGATGGTGGTGATGACGAGGTGATAATGGTGTTGGTGGTGATGATGGTGGTGGTGATGGTGGTGATGATGGTAATGGTGGTGATGATGGTGATGGTGGTGGTGATGATGATGGTGGTGATGATGGTAGTGATGGTGGTGATGATGGGGGTGATGATGGTGATGGTGATGGTGGTGATGGTGGTAATGGTGGTGATAATGATGATGGTGATGGTGGTGATGATGGTGATGATGACGATGGTGATGATGGTGATGGTGGTGATGGTGGTGATGGTGGTGATGATGGGGGTGATGATGGTGATGGTGATGATGGTGATGATGGTGATGATGACGATGGTGATGGTGGTGGTGATGATGATGGTGATGGTGGTGATGATGGTAGTGATGGTGGTGATGATGGGGGTGATGATGGTGATGGTGGTGATGATGGTGATGGTGGTGATAATGATGATGGTGATGGTGGTGATGATGGTGATGATGACGATGGTGATGATGGTGATGGTGGTGATGGTGGTGATGGTGGTGATGGTGGTGATGATGGTGATGATGGTGATGGTGATGATGGTGATGATGGTGATGATGACGATGGTGATGGTGGTGATGATGGTGATGATGGTGATGGTGGTGGTGATGGTGGTGGTGGTGGTGGTGGTGATGATGGTGATGATGGTGGTGGTGATGATGATGGTGGTGGTGATGGTGATGATGGTGATGGTGGTGATGGTGTTGGTGGTGATGATGATGATGGTGATGGTGGTGATGATGGTGATGGTGATGGTGGTGGTGATGACGATGGTGATAATGGTGATGGTGGTGATGATGGTGATGGTGATGGTGGTGATGATGACGATGATGATGGTGATGGTGATGGTGGCGATGGTGTTGATTAGTGATGATGATGAAAATGATGATGACCGTGACGATGGTGATGGTGATGTCAACAGTGACAATGCTGATGATGACAATAACGACAGTCATCTTTCCCTCATGGGCACCAATTGCATGCAAGGTACCTTTCACGCATCGGCTCATTTGATGCTCACACCCACCCAGAAAGGTGAAGAGTATCCCGTCCTCCAGGCAGTAGCAGATTCCTTGGCGTTCCATGCCCACCCAGGTGGACAGACACAGAGCAGGAGGCTTGCTGTGGCTCAGGCCAGGCCCCGTGATGGAGCACTGGTGGCGGGCCAGGCGCACAAAACGCTTGTCACTGTTCTCCGAATTCTCCCAGCCAGTCAGCCATGATTCCCATTTTGCAGATGAGGAGAGGGGCTTCGGGGGGTCTGGGTGACCCAACAGAGTCAGCCCTCCATCGGTGGGTGGCAAACATGAGAAGCGACTGTGCTGGGGAAGCAGGTGGGGGTCCAACCGCTTGAGAGCTGGGAGCCTCCATATAACAGCGTCCCCGTCGCCTGCCTTGCAGGTGGCTGGGAAAGTACACAGTGTGCCAGGCATGCACGGGGAGCTCAGTCAGACCCGCGGGGCCGACCGTGGCCCCTGGGAACCAGTCCCCCAGCCCCGTGCCTCTGCCCCTTCTGGCCAGACCTCCGGGACCACTGCTGCGGGCTCTCGGCTGCAGACCTGGGGGGAGGGGGTCGGAGAGGGGTCCTGAGTCTGGGCTTCTCTGCCGGGGGAGCCCGGCAAGCCATGAAATGGTTAAGGCCGCCCCGTGCCCCACAGAATTGACTCATTATCATGTCTAATACCAATCAATACCACGGAGCCCCTGGCAAAGCCGGCAGCTCGCGGCTCCCCTCCGCGCCCTCACCACATAAAAGATCCACTAAGCCTCTGCTGGCCTGGCCCCGGCCATCGTCACCTCCCCGGGCCTCATCTCCACCTCGCCCAAATCAAATCCAGGGGAAAGATGCAAATCGATCGACCCTCATTGATCATCTCTTCTCCCCGGCCTCCCACTGACATTTTGTCACCCCTCCCCCACAGCCAGCCGGGCTAACGGGGGTCCCTGCCTCCCAAGTAGGTGGGGGGCCTCCCGAAAGCCCCTGATTGCTCTGAGGCCCCGGGCCTCGGCCACAGCGAGGGGCTGCCTGCGTGACATATGCTGCCCGCCCGCCGGCTTTGTCTGCAACAAAAGAGACAGGATTTCTCTTCCACTCCAGCCCTGTGTCCAATTTATCAAGCCCAGCGCTGTAATCTGCGACCGCTGCTCTGGCCGGACTTGGGGGATAAATAGAGGCGAGCGAATACAGAATCACCGTGATCCGATCTCGCTGGGCCCGAACAAAACCGCATTAGGCTTTTTACGAAGAAGCAGCGTCTCCATCCTCGCAGTCACACAAAGGGGCAGAAGAGGGCGGGGCGGGGTCCCGGGGACTCAGCGCTGCCCGCCCCTCCCGGAGCACACAGAGGACGGTGCAGTGTGCGCCCCAGGCCTTGCTCCCTTGGGCAACTCAGCACCGTCCCCCACCCCGAGCTTCAGGTCCCCACCTGGGGCACCGCTGTCTGGGGGCCGCTCCAGACTCGGAGCGTGTGTGACGGGCCTGGCCCACAGTAGCTGCTCAGTAAATGGCAGCTGGCGTAGATTCCTGAGCCCCTGTGACTGTCCCCATGAACACAGTACGTGCAGCACACGTCCTCTCTCGAGGCGGGTGTCCCAGCGGTGCGAAGCCTGCGGGCCCGGGCAGGCAGGCATCCCTCCCACGAGCAGCCCATCCACTGCCCCTAAAGATGGCCTGGCAAACCGGGGGCTGGCGTCCGGCACGAGGGGACAGAGCCGCCCTCGGGGCCGGGGAGACAGACCCACTGAAGGGACAGGGCGGTAGCCCTTAGCAGGCACAGGGAAGGCCCAACTGACATTCGGTGGACAGCCCCTCGGCGGACCCCCCCTTCTCTAAAGGCCCCTCTGCATGTCAGAAGAAGTGCCCTCTGCACATTTCGATCTAAATGTAGGTGTGGGTCCAGCCTTCTGCTCCAATGGAAGAACAGTGACCCAGCTGCCTCTGTGCCCTCTCTGTAAAGGGACAGACAGTCCCCGCGGCAGCACCTGCCCGTAGGGCAGCCGGGGACTCAGGTGAGCAGCGGGGCCAGCACACAGTACACAGCAACCATGGCCCCATTAACCGGCCAGCCCTCCGATCCCAGCAGCCACCGGCCAGGATGGCGGAGGGACTCAGAGGTCACGACTCAGAGAAGTCCAGGCCAGCGGTGCCTCCCAGCCAGCGTGCCGCTTCAGATGGGGCTCTCTGTCTCTCCAGGCCTCCGGTCGCCATCCACCACCTTCACGGTGACACAGGAATGGCCTGCTCTCATCACACTGTTGAAGTCTGCCAGCGGCCTTTCACTGTCTCTAGACCCAAGCCCATGGCTGTTGCTTGGAGCACATGGCCTCCTTCCCAGGTCTCCGCCTCTCTTGCCGTCTCTGCTTCCCGAGGTCCATGCTCCAGCTTTGCTGAACGTTCTTCCCAAGCAACTCCAGACCTCCATGCCTCCTTCAACTACCTTACTCTCCAGCTCTGCCCAGTGAACTCCTATTGATACTGCAAGACCCAGTCCAGAAAGCCCCTTCTCTGAGAAACTTTCCATTGTTCTCACAAGTAAAGCTAAGTCACGCCTCCCCATGACCTCCCACAGTAGACCCGGCTTCATGAAGGGGGAGGCTCATATTACCCTCAGCCCAACACCCCTCTCTAGGAACCCCCCCAGGTCTCCACCCCCACAGCCACTGCAAATCTGCTGTGTCCCCGTCTCCCTGGCCCCAGCTGAGTGGTCCGGAGACAGTCACCCATTCAGGCTGGGCCAATCAGAGCATTTTCTGGATTACTGGGACTGACTCTAGGAAGGAAAAGTCAGCTTCTCTCTGGCAGCCAGAGGAAGGAGGGAGACGGAAGATCCGGATTTGCCACCACGTGGAACAAACCAGTGTCAGACCGGAAGCCCAGCCCGGTGGCCAGAGGCAGAGACCTTCCTGCAGACTTTGGGGCCTCCGAAGCCCAGATGCCCCCAACACCTGCCAGTCTGGGGGCCAAGCATCCTTGGATTCCATGACGCCGGGGTCTGGCTCCCCTGAGCCCGCGGCCCCAGCTGCTGTGAGGGCTTCTGTCCCTGGGCCAACCAGAGTCTCCTCCCTGGGACGGGGAGGGCCCCCCAGCTGACAGCCCCCGCGGGGCCCCCCACCCCGCCCCTTGGGGACACTCTGGGCAGACCCTTCACTCCCACAGTCTCTCATAAAGCCTGGGAGCTAGTTTGCTATTTTTATTTTTATATTTTCTTTCCTAAAGAAGAGCCCTCCCCAAACTTGCATAAGCTTCGGGCCCCACGGGCTCCACCCCAGCCCCTGCAGTCTGAGCCCCCGGGACCCCCTTCTCAGTGCCCAGCACACAGCAGACACACGGCCAGTGTGGACAAGGCCCCGCCTGAGTCCCGGGGTCCTGTGGGCAGTCACTGACCTTGAGCTTCGGGCCCGGCACCCAGTAGCACAGGCACATGAGGGATGGGGGGAGCATCCGCGGCTCAGTTCCCAAGACGTTTTCTAACAGAAGCCTCCTGCCAGCAAGGGGCCGGGGACCCATCAGGGTTCGGGGGACATCTCGACGGCAGGGTCTTGTCCTCCCCGGGGCCCCACGGGGCCGTCTGGCTAGCACTATGCCCAGTGGCCAGGGACACCTGCTGGGGTCTGCCCCTTCCCCTGGCCCGTGAGGGACCCGGGGACCCCCGCCCACTGGAGTGAGACCGTCATGCTCACCAGGGTTCCTGCCACTAAATCAAGCCCTAATAAGCTCCCCCTAATTTCTCTGAGACAATATTAGCCACACAAAATGAAACATAAATGTTAATAAGACGACGTCTGTCTGGAAACCCAGGAGCGGGCGGTCTGGGAAATGCTGATTTATTGTGTATTTGCCGAGGCCGGCCCGGCGCACGCACACACCGGGGAGAACTTGGAGTCTCTAACTCGAGCCGGCGCCGTCTTAAAGGCACAGCAGCCCGCCCCCCCGCCCGCCGTGCAGCCCTGGGAAGCAGGACCGTGAGCGGGACCCCCCAGATGGCAGGAGCCCCTCCCTCAGGGTCAGCAGGTGTGGCCCCGGCTGCGAGGGACGCGGGTCCAGAACCATCCTCTCGGCGCGCCCTTGTCGTGCAGAAAACGACTCAGGACCCCAGAGGCGGAGGCCGGCGGAGGGCACCCTGTTGCCCGGGGCAAGGGTGGCCCCACGGACATACGCAGAGCCCCCCGGGGCACAGGCATTAGTAGCCCGACGCACAGGTGACAACACGGGGGCGCCAGCGTGGAGGCCACGCGTCCATGGTCCGTGGTAGGTGCGAGGGGTGGGATCCGAGCAGGCCCACCCGAGGGCCACACCGCCCCGGGGCCCTGGTCTCAGGAGGAGACACAGCCAGGGTGAGGGAGCACAGGGCACCCAGACCCCGCCGCACTCCGTCCATCAGCAACGGTGGGCAGGCCCCGCTTGGGATGAGGAAGGTCAGGACCCTTGCCCAAGGTCACACAGGGCCTCGCTCTGGATCCAAGCTCGGGATGAAGTCGGGTCCGCCTGCCTGATTCCTGCCAGGCTGGAGACCCTCTGAGCCCGTGAGCTGACCCCTGGGGTCCCCGGGCCGTGGGGAGCCAGGCCAGATCTGCAGGCCCCAGAGCGGAGGCCGACTGACCCGGCGTGCCTGGGTGGGTCTGAGACAGGGCGCCCTTCACAAAACAGTGGGGTTAGGAAGCCCATTTGGGGAGGGCCGGCGTGTCCCCCATGCAGCTCCCTGCTCCCAGGTCGGGGTGACCTCAGACCCCTGCCCTGCCGGCCGGCACCGTCTGACCCGTCCAGAGCTGACATCCGGCGCAGCCCCCTGGCCACACCCCCTTTCAGCAGTTTCCGCCCCGAGACACTGGACCAAATCAACTCTGACCCTTGGAGCTTCCCGCCGAGGGTAAGGGAAGGCCCAGGTGAGGGAGCAGCGGTAAATCTCTTTGGAGACATGGGCCAGATGTCAGACATCAAAGCCTCGTTAGCAAGTTAAAGGGAAATGAGCGCGCGCGGCAACAGGCCTGAAAACCAAACCCGCACCAAACTTGGGTGGGGGGGCTCCCTCTGCAGACGAGCCATGCCCTGGACAGGGTGTTACCGCAGGGGGAGCGGGGGGCATCCCCCTCTGGCCTCTGTGGGCCCCGCGAGTTCCCGCCTGTCAATGAAAACCCATCCCGCTGATGAAAACGTCCACCTCGATGTCCACGGACTTCCTCCCTCCCTGGGGTCTGAGAACAGGTCTTCCTCCTTCCACGGGGGAGCAGTCGGACGGTCTCGGCCCCCAAGGGTCTCCAGAATGCCCAAGTAACTGAGCGGGCGGAAGCCGGGCCCCCCATGCCCCCGGGGTCACCAGGCCCCCGTGGCAAGACTGCGGACTGCCCAGGCCTGGGGTGGTCAGAGCAGAGAGGGGCAGCTGGGGTGGGCGTGGGGCAGGCCTGGGTCCGGGGAAGAGCCCACGGGACGGTAGTAGGGCAGGACCAAGGCCTTCCACCCCCGCCCCCCGCACCCTTCCCCTGCAGACGGTGGCCCGGAGCAGGGGCCTGAGGGCCTTCGCCCCCCACCCCTGCCAGGGTGCACCGTCACAGGTCGACCTTGGAAGTGGCAGGGGGCGGGCGCTGGGGGGCGCTGGAGCAGAGGGTGAGGACGCCAGGCTCGTCAGCCACTAAGAGCCGCCACATCCAGTCCACGATGGCTTCGGGGTGCCAGGTCCCCCAGGGCAGGGGCAGGGCTCGGTCTGGGACTCAGCTCAGAGAGATGTCAGCTTCTGGCCTCCTGCACGAGGGGCCCCTCGCGGCTTCCCCTGGCCGGGGCCGGCCGAGGAGCCCTTGGAGGCCCGGCCACTCTCCCGGTCCCCAGCTGGCCCGGGGTGACCGGCCTCAGTCGGGACCGCCCTCGGTCTCCTGACTAGATCTGGGCCGGGCGCAGGTGCCAACCACGGGCTCTGTGGTCTCGTTCTCTCCGTGTCCCTCACACGCCACAGTCCAGCCCTCGGAAACACATGCACGGCCCGCTGCTCGGCAGGCTGTGCGAGCTGCTGCCCCACGGGGTGCTGGCCGCGCCTGCAAGGAGGGCTCGTGTCCCCTCTGGAGCCGTGGCCCCCTGCACAGCCCGTGTGCCCCCAACAGTGGCACGGGCACTCGCCTCACCCTGCGCCACCCACTCTGACCACAGACGGGACTCAGCGCGGATCCCAGCCCCGCCCACACCCTCCTGGGTCAGCGCACGGCCACCAATGTTTGTGGGGCTCCGGTGCGCCTGCCGGACCAGGGCCCAGGCCCATAGGTGAGCCGTCTCGGGGCCCGGGGGGCGGGGGCAATGTGCTCCAGCAAGAAGGCTCCTGCCGCCACCCCGCCTCCCGCGCCGTCCACCCTCACGCCCCACGTGGGCGCTGCTCCGGGAGCAGCCCAGCAGGTCTTGCGACGGCGGGGGCTGAGCTGGGGTGCACGGGGGCCGTGGGAGCTGGTCTGTGACCTGCACGCCGACGGAAGCAGAAAAGGCTTCTAATCTCCCAAATGCAGCAGCCCGGGTGTCCATGTCAGAGAACAGGGGCCTCGTCGTTGTTCTCTGGTCTGTGGGGCTCAGCGCGGCTGCTTCGCTGCATCCCAGGACCGGGCTCCGCATGGGGCTCTCGGAGCCCGGCCGGGGTCACCAGGGGCCCAGCCAGTCTGAAGGCGGCAGCCCACCTTGGCGGGCGAGGTGGAGGACTCAGGGGAGGGCCCTCACGCGACTCCCCACGGGACCCCGCGTCCCGGGCCCGTGGCCCAGAGGCCCTTCCAAACCCAACCCCGAGCAGTCGTCCTTCAGCCCAGGCCCCAGGCTGTCCTCCCGACCTGCAGGACGGGGTCCGAGTCTGCCTGGCGTCTGGCGTCTCACATGTCCCTCAGCACCCCTGCCCGGGGCCCTGGCCACGCTCTCCTATCCCTCACGGTTTGTCCACGCGGTGCCCCCACCCGGCACTGAGCGGCCCTGCTGCTCTCCCCTCCCTGGACGCCCATCACGGAGCCCCGGGACGAGGCCCCCGCCCCACACCCGGGAACCTCTGCCTGGGTCCCCGGTCCCCAGGCCCTCCCCCGGTCTGGCCCTTTCCGTGCTGGGCCGAGCCTCCAGTGGGCGTGCGCCCGCTCTGATTGGTGTCAGGGCCTAGGGCCAGCTCGGGCCTGGCGCTCGGTGAGGCTGTTAGTCTCGGAGGCATCCTCGGCGCGGCCTTCCCCACCCGCCGGTGCTCACCCAGGGGCAGAGCGCCCAGGGCGGCCACAGTCCGCCTGCGTGTGGGGCTCACAGTGGGTGGGGTGCAGGGGGGCTCTGGGAGCAGCCACCTGGGTCCCCGTTTACAGACAGGGACACGGAGGTGCGCAGCCCAACTGACCCGGTCGCGTGACCGGCAAGCCCCCCCCCCCCAAGTCCCCGCTGCTTGTCAGCATTGTCCTGTCGGCCCGCTACCCCGGTCACCTCCCTTGCCTTCCCTCTTCCTCCGGAGGACCCGCCACAGTGCCAGGTTTTTGCCCCAGAAACTCCCCTCCGCCTGCCCTCCTCTGGCCCCACTCGGAAGCTCCCCTGGCCTGAGCCGATAAGCGTGAAATGGACTTTGTGTCCTCAGCCCGAGGCAGCTACCCGGGGGTCACCGTGTGTCCTCGAAGACAAAGCCAGCTGGCCTGGCCCCGGGGTGCCTTGGGGCTCTCGCGCCCACGAGGGAACGCGCCCGGCCCCATCTCTGAGCCCACGCTCGCGGGAGAGACCCCTGCCTCTCCACCTGCCCCCACGCCGAGCGGAACGCGGGCGCGGCTGAGCCGAGGGGACCACTGGCCTCCCCGGGGGGCTGTAAGGGCGAGGTCACATAATCCCCGAGCGGGGGGCCTCCGTTTATCAAGGAACCAGCGTCCCCGACCCACCAGCCGGCTCAGGTCACTGCACGTGGGGCCCACCTGTCACCAGCCCGCCGAGAGCCCAGGTTATTTACGGGCGCGGAATCTAGACCCAGAGACACACGCGGCAGCTGCAAATTGACTCGCCTGGTCAGCCCCCCATTTATCCAGGGCGAGGTGGGAAGCTGACACCGAGTGTTCATCTTCAGGCCCCTTGCCTGTCAGCGCGCTGCCTTATTTACCGCTGGCCCCGCCTGGGTCTGCAGCCCGAGCCACGGCCCGGCCCAGGACACAGACGGGAGGGGCCGCTGGCGAAGAGGCTGGGATTCCGTGGGGCTTGGGGGGGTTCCATGGGTTACTGGGGCGGCTCAGCGGCGCCTGCGAAGGGGCCACGCGCTCGGCCCAAGTGAGCGGCCTTTCTGGCTCCTTCCCACCCAGTGACCCCCTCTGGGAGGTCCTGCAGGCGGGCGGGTGGGGAGCCCCCTCCAGCCCGGCCCTGCCTCCCATCCGGAGCCCACCTGCACACGGGCAGGCCCCTCCTTGGGGGCGGCCGGAACTTCATTAAAATTCACCACCGTGCTCCCCAGTGCCCGGCCCCTCGGCCTCGGGAAGGAGCCGGCCTGGGACCTGCTGGGACCTCTGTCCCCGCCGCATGAGGACGGGCCGCACAAGGACTAGCCACCGATGGCATCCCACAGCCGGTCACTGAACACTGACAAAGGCCAGAGGGAATTTGCTATGCAAATTCGGGATTGATCATTCCCGGGCGGGGCTGGCGGGCGACCCTCCGTGCCAGCCTGCGACCCTGGGTCCCTGACACCCAAGGAAGGAGCAGGGCAGGGAGGGCCCGAGCAGCCCGTCCATCTGCCCAGCTGTGCGGCCTCTGCTCTTTAGCCGAGAGAAGGCGCTGTGTCCGGGCCACCCCCGGAGCGGGGCCTGGGTCCTCGCGAGAGACAAAGTCCCGCCCTCCTGGATCCCAACCGGGGCTTTGCCGCCCACATTGTTTTTGTTTGGTCAGCTTTCTTAATGGAAGCATTTGAGGGTCTTGTTTTTAATTTACCTGAAGACAATTTGCATAGTAAACATCCAAGAATTAGTGGTGACCTGGATATTCTTGAGAACCACCTTTGGGGAAAAAAAATTAAGCAGAAAACTCAAAGAACTGAACTACAGATTACGTTAGTGAACTTTCAAGAAGGAATGAGCACATTCCAGGAGGCAAGAGAGAAGCCACAGACGCAACCCCGCAGCCACAGGCGGGGCGTGAGAGGCCAGAGGCTTCTGAGGAGGCTCTGCCCAGAGGTCGGAGCTGGGCGCCTACATGCCTGTCTCCTGTGATCCACACACCCCACCGCCCGCTGGGTTCCAAGTGGGTCCCCTCTTCATTCTAGACAAACCCGGATGCAAAACGGTCCCTTTCCAGAGTATGGTTTCTTACCCTCAGCTATCCCGAAACCTCTGTTTTCCAGAAACACGTCCTCACGGGGACTTCCCGGCCTGGCGCGGGCCACTCCGTGGCGGTCGTGACCAGCCTGGAGGACGCACAGAACCTCCACCATGACGTCTTGCCAGATATGGGCACGGGGGCGGAGGGGGCCGGGACCCGCCCAGACCAGGAGGCCGGTCTGCCGTCCCAGGAGGCAAGGTTTCGTGGGCCTGGGCCAGAAGGCACCCCGCAGGGTCTCCAATAGGCCCTCAGGGCCAAGTGGAACCAGGCAGGAGGAGGATGGTCCCCGCCCCTGCCCCGAGGAGCCAGGGGTTGATCCAGATGCGTGGGCCAGTCTCGTAGGTGCCCGGTGGTGAGAGGGGTCGCTGATCCCGCACCGGCCCCTCCACAGCCGGCCCCAGGCTGGGACCAGCCCCACACAGCCAGCCAGCCCCATATGCTTCCCTGGCAGAGAGGAGGGGGGTCCATAGGAGGGGGTCAGGCCCTCCTCCCTGAGGCCCCCAAGGACCCCTTGCCCTCATCCAGGTGAGAGATGGCAGAGAGTCTTGGGTCTGAACCTTCTAGGCCCACCTGTGACTCCCCAGTAAAATCCACTTTTAGCAAGAACCACCCTCCTCAATATCTGATCAGGATTCTCACCCCCCAG
>CM053609.1:120049456-120064096 GCA_028646535.1 Procyon lotor | reverse complement strand
GGCTTATTAACAAATTGCATGGCCCGACACACGTGTGCCCCTGGGACTCCATCTCCCCACAGATCGGCACGGCGGGAAGTGAGTAAACACAAGCCCCAACTTCGCCAGCCAGCCCCCTCTGCACCTTGACCCCAGGGCCCCACCTGGTCCCCTGGGTCCTGCCAAGGGACTGAGTCTCCACTCTGCACCCCAGCCCCCACCCCCGGAGGGCTCAAAGCAAGCCAGGCTCCCTGCCCAGGCTGCCTGTCCCGGGCCTGTCCCCAGGAACCCCTGTGTGTCCCCTCCCACGGCTGCCCCGCCAAGACCCCCGGCCACCCCCGCCCAGCGGGTAGGGCTAACTGGGGGCCTTCGGGGGTGGCCCTTACAACGCTGAGGGGTTGTAAGGAAATACCTCCGGAAGGCGCTGCCCGCTGCTCCCACGGGGACCCTCTCCTGCAGGAGCCTGGGGACAGCTGTGCAGTCCCACCTCCCAGAGGGCCCGCCCAGGCCGCCCAACTCAGAACCTTCCACTCCTCGGCTCTGAGGCCCCCCAGAGCCTGCAGACTGGGATGTGCCGTTTGGGGCCTCCCTCAGGCTGGGGGCTCCAGGCTCGAAGGGCCCGAGAGGGGGAGACCCCGGCGGGAGCTGGCCACACAGGACCGAGCCCGAAACATTCGACCTTGGGAAGTCCCAGGGCTTGGCTGCTGGTTGTGCCCCTCGGAGCAGACCCGTGGGGGTGGCCAGGGGCTTGTGGGCACCGGCTGGAGACCTCTGAACACGCAGGCACCGCGTCTCTGAAGGAGCCAGTCCTGCTCAGCCTCCAGAAAGCCCTGGAAACCCCCAGAAGCCTCCAGAAACCCAGAGCCAGAAGCCACTGTGGGAGGCAAGGGCGTGAGCTCCCTCGGGGGATGTGGGCGTGCAGGGGGCCAGAAGGGGGGGCGGCTGAGGCTGCCGACCGCCCCCGCCCCGCCCCGCCCCGGCCCCGGTTCTCGCCCAGGCTCTCCTGGCTCATAAAGATGCCGGCGTGCCCTGCTCGAGCACGGACAGGCCCACAAATCAGGGCCGGGCGCCGGATTTAGAACACCCCCGCTCTGCCAGCCCGTCAGCCTCCCCGGACGGCCACCGAGGCTGCAAGAAATACGGCCCCGTGTCTCTGCGGCTGGAGAAACGGGAGAGATTTACTCCAAATCCGGGAGACCCGTCTTGGATGTCTAGGGCTGATGGGCACGGCCAGGCAGCACCTCCTTCCGCAGGAGGGGAAATCAAGGCACGGGAGGCTGTGCAGGGACCGTTGTGGGCCCCACCCCCAGGGGTCCGGCCAGTGAAACCTTCCCCTGAGACCCTGGCCCCCGCCGCCCAGCTGTGTGGGGCTCCCTTCGGAGGCCCCCAACTGGGGGGCTTCCTCTCTGTGGGGCACACGTGTCTTCTTCAGGGGGCGGGTGAAGCCCTTAAAGAGCGGACCCACTGATGCAGCAGGGCCTGGCCGTCCTGGGGCGGCGGCAGGTCCCAGCTGACCTCATACTGCGCAAGTGATGACAGTGTCGAAGCAGCCACGGAGTGACCTCACCTGGTGCCGCCCTGCGGGTTCTCAGAGATGTCACTGCCCGTTCTCCAGCCCTGGGGCCCTGGCAGCGACACGGGGCACCATGGCCTCACCCCTGCACCTACACTGCCCTGCACCGACCTGCCAGCAGGCTGCCTCCTACACACCCTGTCCTCGAGGGCAGACCTGAGTTCGCTGCCCAGCCGTGGCCCTGGAAGGGCCCGACCCAGCCTCAGGCAGCCCCCGGGGGCCCCACTGCCCGCTACAGACTCCCAGGTCTCCCGGGCTGCTCAGAGGTGAGGGGTGGGGGGCATCCTGCTCACAGCCCCGGGGCTGCCTCCCTGTCTCCCGGGCACAGCAGGGCATCAGGGAGACCGACGTCCCCCCCTGCTCAGGACGCGGGCATCAGGGAGACTGACATCCCTCCCCCCCAACAGGACGAGGGCATCAGGGAGACTGAGGGGAGGGGAGAGGCAGGGCACACACACGAAGACCCCCCAGGACTCAGCTAAGCATTGGACACGCGGACACTGGATCACAAGGCCGAGGCCTGTGTGGCTTTAGTCTGGGATGCGGGGCCCGGGCTGCAGGGGGGCCTGGGGCCTGGTGACCCTGGGCAGGACCACACGGGGAGGAAGGGCCCACAGGCTCGGCTCCGGACACAGACCCGGCCGAGGGCCTCGACCCCCCCACCCCCCCCAAGGCCCCTCCCCCGGACCTCAAGGTCCCCGAGCTGCCGCCTGCCCCTGGGCCAGGCCGCACTAGACTCCACGACCCTCGGCCCTGTCCGGTCTCATGGGGGCTCCGTGTCCCCAAACACAACCCGGGGTGGGGTCACAGGACTTGAGGGCCCCCGGCCCTGCGTTGTGGGTGGGGAGGCTCCTCTCGGGGCTCCTGGAGGTCCCCGCGTACCGCCCTCGGCCGCAGACCCAGCCCACAGGAAGCCGGCTCCTCGGCTGGCCCAGGGAGTTCCTTCCCAGCCCCCTCCCAGCCTCCCAGGCTTCCTGTGTGGAAAAGGGCTTGGATCCCGCCGGTAAACACATTGCCAGGAGGGGGAAGTCGCCCTCCGCACTTCCTGTTGGCCGCAGCGGCCTCCAGGGCCAAGCCCCGCCCCCCAGGACCCTCGGGCACCCGGTTGGGGAGGGGCGGGGCCGGGCCTCTCCCCGAGCTCCTGTGTCCAGCCCTGAGACCAGCTTTCCCCCACCCAGAGCCGCAGGGAGGCCCCATGGGGGGTGGGGAGCCCAGACGCCCCCAGGAGGGGGCACCCCCAGGCAGCCTGAGCGCCGCTGGGTGGCACGGGGCAGCTGGAGGTGGGTGGGGGTTGGCATTGGGGGAGACCCGGGCTGGAGAGAGCCCTGCCGTGAACTGAGGCACCCTGCCCTTGGCGGCTTCTCGGCCCCAGACCTCAGCAGAGCGCCCAGGGCCCTGACAGGCAGGGGCACAGGCCGGTCCCTGGACGGTGACCCTGCTACTGATTTAGGACACATCACCTCGAGCTGCAGAGCTGGGGCCAGTGGGAACCCACAGAGGCTGCTGGTGTGACCTCACCCTGTTTCCCCGGGGGTCGTAGGTCAGGAGGGGATGGGGCCCCACAGCTGGCCCCACGGGGCTGGTCTCCAGGGGCCAGGGGCCAGCCCGCCCCGTGGGCACAGAAGGGCCCGAGGCAGACAGAAGCTCCGGAAGACACCAGACTTCCCAACATCCCTGTGGCCACAGTGATGACCCCACCCTGCCACCATCCCTCCCGCTGTCACCCCACCCGCCAGCTCCCCCTCCCCACTGCCATGGCTGTGAGCCGGGGGTCAGAAGGGAAGGCGCAGAACCAAACACTCAGTCTGGAAGCCCCAGGCGGATCCCCCGGGCAGGGAGGTCATGGTGCCCCTTACCCAGAGAAAGGCCCAGGAAGGACAGGGCAGGCTCCGGACCTCAAGGAGCCCTGCCTGGGGCTGCAGGCCAGGTCCGCTCCTGCCCCAGCCGCCTGCCCCCACCTTGGCTCTGGCCTGTTCCTGTCCGCCTCCCGCCCCCGTCGGTCCCTGAGCCCCCGGCCCCAGTCATCTAGCCCCACCTGACCTCCCCCTGGCCCCGCCTTCTTAGGTGGCCTCCTGGTGCCCGGGGCTGGGGTGGGCAGGGAGGGCAGAGCAGGCCTGGACCCGCAGAGTGAGTCAGGAGGGCACCTCACCCTGGGGAGCCTCGGAGGCCGCTCCCGTCCTTGTCCCCAGATGGCCTAGGCAGGCGCCTCGCCACCCCCCCCCCCCCGCCAGCACGGCCCCCTCCAAGATTGGCTGCCTGTGGCCCCCGAGAACCCTCTCTCCCTGACCCTGAGAACTCCGCACCCCACCTTCCTCCGGCCAGGAAGAGAGAACACAGGAGCGGGAGCTGGAGGCCACGCTGTTCCAGAAGCAGGATGGACACAGTTCCCCTGACAGGGGCCCCGACCGGGGGCAAAGAGCTGGGCCCTGCATGGCGGCGGCTTTCCCATCCATAAAATGGGCACTCCCCGGCCGGCTTCCCAGCCTGTAATGACAGGGCTGCTGGCTTTGATGTCCCAGATGAAAGGCGCCCGCATCTCCCAGGACGGCCCGGGACCGCCCGAGACTGCAGGAAGGAAGCAGGCTCCCACGGTTGGCCCCCAGGTCAGCTGTCCCCAGCCTGGGCCTCCTCGACAGAGAGGACGGGCCCCTGCCCCCCTCCCTCCAGCAGGACAGGGGCTGGGCTGAGGAGTCAGAGGAGGTCAAGGGCAGAAAGGGCCCCCCAGGGATGGAGGGCTGGGAGAAGGAGCAAGGGGTGGTCTCTGCAGGAGCGGGGGACCACGCGGCATCCCCCCAACAACAGCTCCGGCACGGCAGTCCGGGCACCGTGGCCGGCCTCCCCAGCTTCCTGGGTGACCCCCTCCCCAGACCCCAGCACCACCCTGCTCCCTCAGGATGGAGTCCCCAGGCCAGGCCAGCACATCCACAGAGCAAGGTCAGACTGCAGGGCACAGTGAGCTGGACCAGGCCACAGAGCCTCGAGCAGCTGGGCTTCTCAGCCCCTGCCCTCGGACATCCGGTCCCCAAAGGCTCTATCTCCCCAGGCCTGTGGCGTGGGGCTGGGCTCCTGCTGGGGGCCAGACCTGCCCTCAGAAGAGAGAGGGAGAGCCCGGAGCTGGTCTGGGCCTCAAGGTCCCGGAGGACCTGGGAGCCCGATCCCAGGGGGCGGGGGCCAAGTGCCGATGGCAGCAGGGAGCGGGTCGGGGGTCTGGGGCAGGGGGCTCAGTGCCGGGGAGGACAGGAGGGTCCAAGGAAGCACTTTGCAAACTGGGACACTGTGGGGTCTCAGACCAGCCTCTGCCCTGGCTGGACTGCCCCCTGGAAGAGAAACTTCACTCGCTTGCTCATTCACTCATTCTTTCCTCCAGCAAGTATCCCCTGAGGCCCCACTGAGGCCCAGCCCCGCGCCTCAGACCTCTCAGGGGGAGCAGCAACGACTCAGACCACACCCCACCCTCTCGAGGCCCCGTGGAGGCCGGGAACACAGGCAGAGACCGCACAAGGGGTGATATGCAGCACAGGGAGTCCCAGACCTCATTAGCAAGGGCCCCGCCAGTGGCTGGGGACCACGGGGCCTGCACCAGAGTCTGGGGGGGGGGTCCCAGATGGGGTGGGGGCAGCAGCCGGGCATGCCCAGGACCATGGTCCGAGCACCGGCTAGAGCAGCTGAGGCCGGCAGGAAGGCGTGGGCTGGGCAGGGTAGCCGTGCCCTTCGGGGGCGCCTGCCAGCTCTGGGGGTCCTGGGCCCCATGTGTCTACTCATCCCATCTCCTGGACAGACAGGCGGGGCCGAAGGGAAGAGCTGAGGCTCTCGGGGGTCCCACTCCAACACCTGCCTCAGTTTCCCCAGCGAACACTCCTGGGAAAGGTCCAGGAGCCCACCAGAAAACGCTGCTCCCCGCCAGCCTGACCCCGGGATCCCTGCCTCAGTCTGGGGACCCCCAAGAGCTGGGCGACTCAGACGGAGCAGCTCAGGAAGGGGGTCGGAGATGGAATGGGCTTGGATCCCAGCCCGGCTGGAGGTGTGTCCATCGGGCTCTGCCCCCGCTCACCTGCAAGGCTGGTCCCCACAGGGCCAGCAGACAGAAGGCAGGTCCCCTGCTAGCCTGAAGACCTGTCCCCAGCGGCCTGAGGCCCCGTCACCCCAGGACCCTCGGAGGGTGACACGCCCAGTGAGCTCAGGAGCCATTTTAGCAATGGATGTGTCTTTTATTCACAAATAAACGCTGTAGCAAGATGTTATCTACACATTTGTACAAAGGTCTAGACGCCCTAGAAAATGCACAAGGGTCAGAAAACAGAGCCCTTTGTGACAGGAACACACATACATCGGCAGGCTCCCCCCGGTCTGCATTGGCAAGAAGAGCCCCCCACGGACCCTCCCCCGCGCCCAGAGCACCCCGCTCCCGGGGAGAGCCCAGCCTGAGGGATGCCTTCCATAGAAAACCATAAAAACATAGATCATTTGTCTCCAAATCCCCACTGCAAATACTGCATTTATAGGCAAAATAATATAAAAATATGAACCTAACAGAACCGTTACAAAACCCTACCCCCCACCCCACTGAGTGTGTGTGTTGGGTTTGTTTTTTGCTTGTGGTTTTGGTAAGAATTCCTGCCGTAGAAGAAGGCGCCTGTGGGCGCTGCGCCCACCCCCCGTGTCCTCAGCGCAGAGCCGGTCCCATGGGGGAGGAAGGTGGGCCATCCCCGCCCGGAGGACCCCCCGCCCCAAGCCCGCCGCGCCATGCGCAGCAAGGATGTCGTAGACCGGGGTCTAGCAACCCCTGGGGCCGGCTGGGCCCAGAGCCCCCTGCTACACGGAACCACTTGGCAGGGCAGGCGCCCTGGCCTGACCCCCGACGGCCCCCTGCTGCCGCCGGGGCCGCGGCCCGAGCACACCGTCTGCTGGTGTCTGGAGTCCTTAGCACCAAATGCGAAAAGAGAGAAGTCCGATTCACGGTTGAAGGCACTTGCGTTGCTGTCTGGGGGGTGACCGCCCCGTCTCCGGTGCACTCGCGCGCCCCCCGCCCCCGTCCACGCCGCCTGGCCAGTCCCTCCCTCGCGCTCATCGCCACAGAGCCCCCTGCACCGGGCCGGCCCCGGGCCCTCCGCACCCTCACCCCTCCGACCCCCATCACGTCCTCGCTCCATCCACGTGCCCTCCCCGCGCCCCGGGGCCCGGCCTCAGACGTCCACCTCCTGTGGCGCCGGCGGGCCTGCGGGGGCGGCCACGCTGATGTCGAAGCAGGTGACCATCATGACGTGGGCCTTGCACACGTTCACGCACTGCTCCAAGGCGGCCGTGGCGTGCTCCAGGGCCGCCAGGTACTCCGCCGACTCGGGCTCCAGCTCCGGGTCCACCTCGACTGGGGAGGGACAGCGGGCGGCGGGTCAGGGGCCGAGGACAGGCGTCGGGGTCCCTGTCTGGGCCAAGGGGGCGGAGGGCGGCCGGAGCTCTCCAGGGAAGCCGCGGGCTGGGGTGGAGGGCGGGCCCGGCAGACCAGAGCGGGGGGCAGAGATCAACGTCCCGCCGGCCTTGCCTCCCTGGGACAGGACCCTCACTGCCCCTCCCAGCAGAGGCGGGCGGGGGTGGCCCCGGGGGACTCACACTGCTCCAGCCAGCGGCCGGGCTCCACCATCAGCCGGCCCTGGGTCTCCGCCAGCTCCCCGCACAAGTGCTCGCGCTTGGCCTGCACCTCCCGAAGCCGCTGCTGCCTGCGCTCCGCCAGCCGCAGCCTGGCACTGGTGCACGCCAGGCCCTGGGGGGCAAGGGGCGGGGTGCTCAGCCTGGAGGACGGCCTGCTCCTGGGTCTTCCTGCGTCCCGGGCCTTGGCCGTGACCCCCTCCTCCAGCCTCCAGGCCTGGGCAAGCGTACAGTGGGGCCTCGGAGGGAGTCAGGGTGAGCCCCGGGCCCCCCATAGCCGAGGCTCACGAGGGCAGCCCGCCGAGGCCTGCTTAGAGCCAAGGCCGGGGACGCGGGGGCTCGGCTGTGGGAAACCCTTCGGCGGGGGCAGCTCCACGGGACAACGGTGGTCACCTCGGCACCCCTCCGACCCCCTACTTGGCCCAAGGTGGGCATCGGGGCCACCATGGGCTCGGGGCTGGGACGGCTGGTTCCTACCTTCTCCACATCCTGGGAAGGCTGCGGGCAAGAGGGGAAGGCGAGGTCAGCCGGCTGCAGGGCCAACCCCAGGGCCCGCCCTGCCATCCCAGGACCTCGCCCCAGCACCCCCGACCCCAGGCCCTGACCTCAGCCGCGTCCTCCCTGAGGGGTGGGCGGTGCCGCTGCAGGCGCTGTACGTCATCGATCTCATACACCTTGATCTCGAAAGGCTCCTTCAGTGAGCCGGCCAGGGGTGGGGGCAGGTCCACCCACTGCCCGGGGAGGCTGGGCTTGCGGCCCAGGGCGGCAGGGTCGGGCATGGGGGCCGGGATCAGCCGTCTCCGCTGCAGACCTGGGGCACGGAGTCGGGGCGCTGGGTGGGCGGGGGCTGGGGCCCAGTCCCGGGCCTCGGCACCTGGTCAGGGGCTCGTCCAGAAAACCCACCCCTCACGGGCCCCCTCTCACCTGGACAGCTGTCCCAGCGGCCCCACACGGGGACAGCCTCTCAGCCAGCCTCTCCCACAGGCAGCCCTCAACACCCCAGTCCCACTGAGGCCCTGCTCAACGCTCCCTACTGGGGCTGCCCCCTGGGACCGGGTCCTTAGCCTGCCCGCCAGGCCCCCAGGCCCGAGTGGTGCCCCACCCCCGTCTCCCAGGACGTCCCTCCCTGCTCCCCGCCCCCGCTGGTGGCCCACTCCCTCTGCCACAAGCTCGGCAAGGAGCTGGCCCAGCCCACCAGGTCCCCCCCACACTGGCTGGGGGCTCCCGGGCAGCTGGGCCTGAGCCCAGAGGAGCAACACGCCAGGAGCCCCAAACCCAAGGCCTCCCTGGCTCCCTGCACCCCACCAGGGTGACCCACGCCCGCCGGCCCTCAGCAGCCCGCTCTGATGGGGACAGCCCCAGACCTGGGACAGCGCGGGGGCAGAAGAGGGCCCACTGGGGGTCGCGCCCACACCCACCTGTGGCCCTCTTCTTGGGGGACCTGAGGCTGCGGGAGCGGGCGCCCGGGGAGGCGGCCCCGCTGTCGCTCATGGAGTCGGGCGCGGACGAGGCGCTGCCGGTGGCCTCGCTGTCACGAAGCACGCTCTCATAGCCGCTGCTGCCGCCGCTGTGGTAGAAGAGCGCGGTGCGGCCCATGGCGGGCGGGAGCTCGCCGCTCAGCACGCTGCTGTTGTCGCTGCCGTGGCCGCTGCTGCAGCGCTGGGGCCGCCTCGGGGCCGTGACCTTGCTGTAAGGGGAGGGCAGCGCGGGGCCCGCGGGTGGCCGCTCCTCCCCCACGGTCACGCCGCTGTCGCTGCCGCTGTCTGAGTCCGCCGAGCCCCGGGAGGGGCCGCCTCTGCCGGGGGCGCCGCTGGCCGCCAGCTCGTTGACGCGGCTGTGGGCGGCCCGGAGCGCCTGCTTGGTGCCCATGATGGTGCCCCGGCTGGCCTTGGCCCCGACGCCAGCCACGGCCCGCGGGGCCGCCCGGGGAGCCATCACAGGGCCGCCGGGGGTCCTGCCCACCGCTGGGGTCAGCGGCTTCACTGGGGCCCCCGGGGCCCTCGACCCCCCCACTGCCAGGCTGCGGCCCTTGCTCCCGCCGGCGGGGGGCTTGGGGGCGCCCACACCTTTGGCTGGGCTGCCCCTACAGGCCGGAGCGGGCCCAGGCGTGGAGCTGGTGGACGGCACGCCCAACCTGGGCACGGCCCGGGCTGGCCTCCCGGGAGCCTCCCTGGCCTTGCCGCTGCCGTGCGCCAGAGCCTCACACCGCTCCAGAGAGCCGGGGGCACCGGGGCGGCACGCGGCTTCCGCCTTGCCTGCCCGGGCCTTCAGGCTGGACGTGGCCCTGGGGATGGAGTGGTCGGCCCGGCCCCCCGGCCTGGCCTCCTCCTCCCCTCGGGGGAGGGCAGCAGCCGCAGCCCGGGTCAGACCCCCGGCCTGGGGAGCAGCGGCTGGGCTGCTCTTCTGTTCCAGGCTGGACTTGCGCACGGGAGGGGCCGGGGGGGCCGCCCCACTGGGCCTCGGGAAGAGGCCTCCCTTGGGAGCCACGCTCCTCTTGCTGCCGGGGGCAGCCTTCGCGTTGCCCAGGCAGGCGGCCCCGGCGGCCAGGGCGTCCCTGCAGGAGGCGGCGGGCGTGCTCACGCCCAGCGTGGTGGCCCCCCTCCGCAGCGGGGGGATCTGGGCCGCGGCCTCTGGCCTCTGACCTCTGACCTCACAGCCGTCCACCACCCTCCAGGCACAAGCCAGCACCGGGGCTGGACTGGGGGCTCTGCCGGCCGGGGCCCCCTGACGTGGGCCACATCCATCTGCCCGGAGCAGCCAGGGGTCCTCGAAGAGACCTCCGGGGCCAGGTGGGCTCGGGGCCAGGCGAGCACAGCCCGCGCGACCGGCCGCTGAGGAAGTCCTCGGTTTCCGGGGGAGGCTGGAGTGGATGGTCTGCGCCGGGGCCGCCCCCCACGGGGACACGGCCGGGGACTCCCTGCCAGGCCGGGCGGGGGCCACGGCAGCCACGTCCCCAGGACGAGGGCTCCGGGCCAGGCCGGGACTGTCCAGTCCGCTGTGCTCCGGGAACCGACGGCTGGCCTCGTCCGGAGAGCCGCCCGGCACCGGGGGGCCCAGGGGGTCGGGCCCTGCTGGCGAGTCCAGGCCGGCCCGGAAGGCAGGCTGGGACGCGGGGCTGTGGCGGTCGTCCGTGCCGACGCTGGCCTCGCCGAGCCAGGAGCCGACCGAGGAGCTGCAGCTGCCCCCAGCCCAGCCCGCTCCCTCCGAGGGCCCGCCCGCGGCCCGCGCCGTGTACGCGTCGAACTCGTCATTGATGCTGCTGATGATGCTCACCGGCCTGGAGCCCGAGGCCAGGGCCTGCAGAGAGCAGTCGCTGCTGAAGCTGGCCAGGCTGGCGGGGCGGCCGGAGCCGGTCAGGGCCCCCAGGGACACCTCCTCCACCACCGCGAACACCAGCTCGTCCTCCCCGTTGAGCTCCACCGGCTGCTGCAGGGTCACCGTGGTGGTCAGCAGGCCCCGCTCCAGACGGCGTCCGTGGGCGGGGGGCCGGGGGCTGCCCGCCTGCCCGCTCCTGCCCACGGGGGGCGTCCGCACCCCGCCATCCCCGCGGCCTCCCCCGGGGTCCTCGGGCGCTCTGCTGGCTTCCAGCTGCCGCGGAGGTGGAGGGGCCGGGCTGGGCAGTGGCCTCCTGCCCCCGGCCCCGGCGGCCTTGTCCGGCACCAGCAGCTCCTTCGGGTCGGCACAGGCCCTAGAGGGCTCCGGGGCGCCCCGGCAGGTGTCGGGGGGGGGGCCGCCTCGAGGCACGCCGGCCGCCAGCGGGGAGCCTGCCGCCTTCCTGGGGACGGCAGCCTCGGGCGGCGGGGGCTTCCTGCCCCCACAGGCAGGGCCGGGCTGGGCTCCGGGGGAACCCTCGCTGCCATCGATGCCCTCCAGCCGCTCCTGCAGCTCGGCGAAGGTGCTGCAGCGGAAGTGGTCGGCGTCCCTCGGGCCCTCGGAGGGCCGGCGGCGGCTAAGCGCAGGGATGATGGGCACAAAGTCGGGCGGGCCCTCGTTGTCGGTGAGCTCCCGGTCCGACAGGGCGGCCCCGCTGGGCCCCACGTAGATGACCGTGTCACAGGACTGCTCGCTGCTGGAGGAGTAGTCGGGGTCTCCGGGCGAGCCAGAGGCCACACGGCTGGGGTCCGGGGCCACGGAGCGGGGGTGGAAAGGCCGCAGGTGCGGGGGGCGGCGGGCGTGGCCTTCCTCACAGGAGCTGTCCCCGCCTGAGGAGCTGGACGCGTACTGGGGACAGAGCAGGCCCGCATGAGCGGCCTCCTTCCCCGCCACCTCCTCCCCCACGGTGCACCCCCCCACATCCCCCCCCACCCCCCACCGAGGTGGCAGCAGCACCAGAGGGCTCAGGCACCTGGCATAACCGAACCTCCCCTGGAGTTTCACGGAAACAGCAATACCCGAATTGTGGGGAAGCAGGAGCTGGCGCCCACAGACACACGGCCCATAACTGCAAATCCAGGACTCAGACCCCAGAGCGTCCCCAATTCCCCTCTCCTGCCCCCTTGCTGAGGGCTGCCCAGGGAGCACCCTGCTGGTTAGCTCAGGAGGGACATGGGCCCTGGGACCACGGCCCACCACCCCGGCAGGCACGGGGGACCACGGTCCACCCCCCCGGCAGGCACGGGGGACCACGGCCCATCCCCTAGCAGGCACGGGGGACCACGGCCCCACCCCCCCACCCCCCCGGCAGGCACGGGGGACCACGGCCCACCGCCCTGGCAGGCACAGGGGACTACGCCCCCCCGGCAGGCAGGCACAGGGGACCACGGCCCACCCCCCCCGGCAGGCACACGGGACCACAGCCCACGCCCCCCATCAGGTACACAGCGACCACAGGCCCCCCTTGGGTGCAATTCCAGTGCTGCCCTGGGTGCCAGATGACTTAAGGCTCAGCTCCCTGTGTTGTCTGGGGGCACACAGGAAGCCCAGCCAGGGATGGGCACCAGGCTCCCCACCATGCCGGACAGGGGCCCTAGGGGGTCCTCAGGGTGGGAGAGGTGCGCAAGAGACAGAACCAACCTTGACCTTCTTCCTGCGCAGGCGGTGGACGCGGGCGGCCAGCTGCACGGTGCTGAGCGTTTCGGCGTGGCGAGCGGGCGCGTCCGAGACGTGGGCGATCATGGTGGTCCGGCAGCTGGGGGCGGCCAGGGACTCACGCAGCAGCATGGTGAGCCTGTGCTCCCTGAGGGCGAGGGTTGCTCAGAGGCTGCGGGCCTGGGGAGGGGAGGTCAGGGTGGGAGGCTGGGCGTGGGGGTACGGCAGGGCAGGAGGGAGGGCGGGAGGCAGGCCCCTCCCCAGACAGGGCCGTGCCTGGAGCCCAGGTTCAGCTCTGGCACCCGCTGCTCGGGGCCAGGACCCCCCACGGGCCCTCGGGCAGGGAGGCCGGGCAGGTGAGGGGTCAGAGACCCCAGGGGCTCAGGGGTCCAGGCACAGCGGATGCGCCTGCCGTGCCCTGGGCCGGCTCTCCAGCGACCACCCCCGCCTCGGCCCTCGGAGGAGCCCAGCACTCACCTGTAGGGCACGTGCTTGGCTCCGCTGACCAGGGCCAGGATGACGCTGCCCAAGGCCGACAGAGGCAGGCACGAGGGTGCCCCGGGGGCCTCCCCAGCCCGGCCAGGTGCCCCCTCACAGCTGCCCAGGTCAATGAGGTGCAGGCGGCTGCGGCCTCCAGACACTGAAAGCACAGGGCGGGAAGGTGGGGGCGCGGCCCGTGGACCCCCGGACCCCCGGACCCGGGGAGGGGCGCACACCGTCACCTACTTCCGCCCCGGCCGCACTTCTCCACGCGGTACTGGTAGACGTGCAGCGTGAAGAGCAGGTGGGAGCCACAGCCGGGCGGGTGGGCGCTGCGGGCCGCCAGCGCCGCGTCCAGGTACAAGGCGGCCTTCTCCGCCGTGGGCGCCCGGAGCTCGCTCTGGTTCGGCAGCTGGGGAGGGCGGCGCGCGAGCTGGGACCCGGGCCTGCCTCCCGGAGGCCGCCCGCGCTGCCCCCCAGACCCGTGGCCCTGCCCCCCACCCCGTGGCCGCGGGGCCGGTGGCGTACCTGTGGCCCACACCCGGGGTCCTCCCGCAGGTACGCGCCCGGGGACTGGGCGTCCTGGAGGCTGCCGGAGGCCACCTCGGCCAGCAGGTCCCGCAGGCTCTGGTCGGGGCCGCACACGTCCGCCGCGGACACGCGCACCGAGAAGCGAGCGCCCGTCCGCTCCCTGCGCTCCTCGATGAGCCTGAAGAGCCAGGAAATGGCGCAGGGCACAACGCCCAGGCTCTGGGGGGAGCTGTCCTTCCCGATCATGGTGTAGGACTTGCCTGGGGGCACGTGGGCGTGTCACCCTCAGCCCCACGAGCCCTCAGAGCCCGGCCACCCTCGGGGCCCACCTGCAGCCACTGAGACCGAGGGGCCCCTGCCTCCCAGGACTGCAGGCGGCTCCCTCTCCACGTGCCCCCCTCCCCCGCCCTGGGCCACCCATTTCTCCCATCCCGCCTGCAAAATGAGCCCCAGAGACCACGGACAGGACGAGGGGGATGCTTACCGAGGCTTGCGTGGCCGAAAGAAAAAATGCAGCCATCAGCCCCACTGACCACTGACTGGAGCACATCAGCCAGGGTCCCCGAGCAGATCTCAGCCTGGGAGAGGGGTGCCAGGGTCACGAGGCCGACGTCCAGCCCCCCAGCACGCCTGCCGGTGCCCAGCCCATGCCAGTAGGCAGCTCACCGGGCGGGCAGGCTGGCACACGCAGGCCCCAGCACTCGGAGCTCTCCACGCACACACACATAACACACGCGACACGAGCCGGCCGACCGCACAGCTCACCGCCCTCCTGGGGCAACCCGGGGCGCGGACCACACAGCACCCCAGACGCTCACCCCACAAACAGCAAGCCCTGCTCCCGAGGCTTCCCCGGAGCCCGCAGAAAATGCAGCGCTTCCTGCAAACAGCCCCACAGCTGGGCCGGAGGAGGGCAGGAGGCCCCCAGGCCCGGCCCAAGGACAGTAACGCACGCAGGCCCGCCCGGGCAACTGGGCCTGCTCCTGCCCCCTCCTCCTCCTCACTGGGCAGGAGAAGCAAGCGCAGGCCTGGGCCTGGCCCCTGGGTGCGCCCGCCACGCTCACCTGCTCCGAGTCCTGTGGGAAGACCGCGTCGAAGGCAAACATCTTGGGAGCCAAGGCAGAGGCTCGTCGGGGGCCCGCGTTCCCCGGGGGCCCGGCGGCCGGGTCACACAGGGTCACCTGCTTCTTGCGTGGGTCCACCTTCAGGAAGGACGTGGACTCGGCCGAGGGCTGCATCCCCTGCGCCGGCCAGATCCGCAACATGACCTTCACCTGGAGGAGGCGGGCGGGAGCGAGCATCTGAGCAGCTGCGCTAATTACAGGGCAGGAGGAGCTCGCGCGAGCTGAGACAGCGGGCCAGGCCTCAGCACGGGGATCCCCACCGCAGGAATGTGGGTGCCTGCA
>CM053609.1:120018902-120040910 GCA_028646535.1 Procyon lotor | reverse complement strand
TTCACACCTCCAGCATGGTCTCATGCTTCACACCTCCAGCATGGTCTCATGCTTCACACGTCCAGCATGGTCTCATGCTTCACACCTCCAGCATGGTCTCATGCATCACACCTCCAGCATGGTCTCATGCTTCACACGTCCAGCATGGTCTCATGCTTCACACCTCCAGGGAGGCCTCAGGCTTCACACCTCTGGGCCTCCACAGAGGGTTCCTTCTGCTTGGAAGGTCCTTCCCACTTGTTTACCTGATGAAGCCCTACGCGGGGCCATCAGCCTCAATCCTCCGCTATAGAGGTGGGAACCGCTGGGCGCCCAGACCCCTGGGAGAAGGTATCCCCTGAGGCTCAGGCAGAGCCTCCTTCCCAGGACAGCCCCCTGCAGTCAGCCTCACATACTCCCCAAACCCAAACCAGCTCCCTCCTGTGTCTCAGGAGACCCCCATCCTGACTCAAATCCTGGTATACTTCCTGCTTGATGAGAAACGGGGGGCGCAGCACACACTGGGAGAGACCACCAGAGGCCAAGCGCCGTGGCCGGTGCGAACACGGCCAGCTGGCTTCATCCCAACCCGTGGGGGTGACACCGGCCTGCCTGAAGACATGAGCCCAAGTCCACAGCACCCACGGCAACCACTGGTGCCCAGAGCTGGTCCCACGGAGGCCGTGCCCCCTGGTGTGGGTGACAATCTGGTGCACCCAAGAGCCTTTGTGGGGGGCACTCTGCAGCTGACTGAAAATAGGCATCTCCTAAGAGGCCACGGAGTGGACACAGACCTCCTCCACCACCTACACTCCAAGCTCTGTCGGCTGGGCCTCAGCCTCGGGGGAGCGCCTGGCCTGGCAGCCGCTGGGGACCCTCCTCGCAAGCTGTTCCACGCCACTCACCCTGAGAAGGAGGCTCCGACCCTGTCCCGGGAGCCCTCCCAGCAGCCCACAGCACCACACCTGCTCTCAGAAGCAGGGGCGGCCAACACCCTCCCCGGCCACGTACTCGGGTGCCGTGCGAAGGGAGGCCCCCGGGGACACAGGACAACCCTGTCCACCCAGAGCCTGCTGGCCAGCTGGACAAGGCCTGGCCCCAGGTGCACGGCCCCTTGACACGGGGAGCCGCTGAGCCTGCACAGCGTGGGCCATGCGGAGACGTGGATGGGGATCCCCCAGGAGGGAACCCAGGGCGGACCCCATGGCCCGATGGCCCCAGGAGGCCGGCCGCCCACCCTGCCCTATGGACTCACCAGGCAGGACGGTGGCAGGAAGCTGTTGACCCTCGAGACACTCCACATGCCCTCCAGGCACTGCTGGGCCTGGATGGTGACTGTGCTCAGGGCTCCGCCCAGGCCAGCCGGGGCCACTGACACCTGGACGCTGGGCCCGGATGGCCAGGCCAGCCCCTTCCTCTTGTCGGACCCCGCCCGGCCCGGCTGCCTCCCCGGCGGGCCCACGGGCGCATCCCGTGGGCCAGTCCCAGCACTGGGGATGGAGGGCACGAGGCTGGGGCCTCCATGGGGGGCGTCGGGGGCCTCACGGCTGGCGGGGGCCTGCAGCAGCCGCAGGGCCTCCCGTGTCAGCTGGTTCAGGTGCGTGGCACAGACATCGCAGCGGCGCTCGGCCTCCGGGCGGCAGGCGGGCAAGGCCCCAGGGGCCGGCAGCTTGTCGAGGAGCAGCGCCGACAGGCAAGGGTCCTGGGGGAGGGAGCAAGGGATAAAGTGGTCAGTGCCGGGGCCCCAGGACCCTGCCCCTGGGGCCTCACCCTCCAGGGCGCGGGCTGGCCCGTGCTGGGCCACCGCATCACCCCGACTGATGAATACGCCCCAAACAGTTTCGTCTGCACGAGCCCAGCAAGAAAATCATTATCTGAGCTTCACAGGGAGGCCCACGGACCCCCGACAGCACCCCCCTCCTCCCGCCCTCATTACCACACTTACTCTCAGCTAACGAGGCATCGGCACACCGCCCCCCACTCCCCCGCAGGCAGGCCACCAGCAGCCCGGGGCAGGGGCTAGAGAAGCAGCCAGGGGGCCGGCCGGCAGAAGCAGTGCGGGAACCACCCCCCACCTCGCTGCATGCAGTCGGTGCCCGGGGGCCCTGGGGAGAGTGACGTCCGTCCAGGGCCATGAGGGGCTCCCCGGCTCACAGCCCTGCTCGGGATCTGCAGGAAAGTGAACTGCAGCCCCGCGACCCCCACCGCACCCGCGGAAGTCAGGCTTCGCAGCAACACCGGGAGAGGTGAGCCGAGCAGGCCCGGGGACGGACACACGAGGGCCAGCTGGCAAGGAGGGGAGGCTCCGAGCCCACCCCGCCTGACCATGGGCACGGACGGGGTCCCTGGGGCGTGTGGGCGTGGGGGCTGTGCACTGCGGGAGGGGGACACACAGGTCTCCCTGGGAGCCTGGTGCCCAGAAAGGGCGAAGGACAGGAGCCAGGACAGCCCAGAGCCTGGAGGTCGGGGAGGCTTCTTGGAAGAGGTGACACCTCTGGAGGAAGCGGGAGGAGAGAGCCAGTCCTCAGAAGGAACCTCACAGAAAGACGTTACCAAGAGTCCTCGTCCCGGGGCCCACACCCTGTCCCTCGAGCGCCCCACCAGGCTCTGCCTGGGCGCCTCCCTGGGGTCAGGCTCGAAGCCCAGGCCAGCCCCTGCGCATCCTCCCCTCCCCTGGGAGGCAAGGCCCAGCACAGGCGCCTGCCCAGGGCAGCCCCTCGACAAAGCCCTGGCCCGGCCCAGCCTTGGCCATGACCCTGCCAGACCTCCCCAGGGCCCTCAAGAGAACACACCCCAAATGTGGGCCTATGTCCCCACTGCGGCCAGCTGGGCCACTCGGCTGGCCCTCAAGCTGCCCCCGCGCCGACCCCAGCAGGGGCCTGCGACCATCCGCAGAGCTGGAGCCTTCCCCCACCTGGCCCCAAGCCGCTCCCTACAGCTCCCCCAACACACCCAGTACTCAGAAGAGGAAGCCGAGGCCCTGTCCCACCGGGTGCGTCTCATCCCCCCAGCCAGGCTCCCCGGGCCTGAACTGGGGCCCGCCCGACCCTGCCCACAGAAGTTGGGGGCCAGGTTGTGGATGGGGGCCTCACTGAGAGGGGGCGCCGGCCCTAGTGTCCCCTCCATTCCCCGGAAGCCCCGCTCGGCCTCAGCCTCGGACCACAGCTGTCCCCACGTACCCCAGGCAGATCAGCTCCCATGAAAGGGTGGCCCCCTGGCCAGGCCCCGCGCACCAGTCGCCCGACTCGTGGGTCCCTCCGGAAGGCCCGGATTTTCTCGGGCGAGGTCTGCGGGGCCGCCTGTCCGGTCCTGGTGAGCAGACACCCGCCGCACCCCGCCGAGCCGGGGGCAGGCCCGGGGAGCTCAGCCGGCCGGGGCCCCCACCGCGGCTGGCACGTGGGGCCGCAGATGCACCGCAGACGCCGGTCCCCCAGCCGGTCCCCCAGCCGGTCCCCCAGCCACAGGCCGGGCTCCCCCAGGGCCTGGCTCGGGCCGTGTCACCCCGTGCCTGTGTTCCAGGGCTGGGCTCTGATGACTCCAGCTTTTCCACTCAGCGGGAGGCTGCCGACGGTGGCTGGCGTGAGGGGAAGGAAGCCCGGCCTGCTAAAGCCATTAGCAACTTGAAAGGCAGCCCAGCCCCACCCAGCCCCCCACCCAGCCCCCCATCGGCCTCCCTGCCCCACCCCCGGCCAGCCAGACCCAGCTGCCTATTGTTCCAGGGCCTCTGCCTGGCCTGGGGACCTCAGGCCTCTGGGACAGCCCGTGGCACCCCCTGCACGCACCCCCTGCACGGCCGGCACAGAGGAGGCAGGAAGGAAAGGCAGAGCAGGGGGCAGGGGCGCTTACTGACCTGAGCCGGCACCAGCCCCTCCCCAGCACACGGGCCCTGGGGGTGGGGGGGCAAGGCGACAGGAAGCCAGAGCAAACCCGCTCCCAGCTGTGTCATCAGGAATTCAGACGGCAACCAGCAGGGAGGCCCCACCTCACCAAGGCCTCGGGGTCTGGGCATCACAGCCTTGGAAGGGAACCCTGGAGTCTGCTCCGGCGGGGGGCATGGGGGCCCACACCAAACCCAATCCCTGCTTCACGAATTCCTGGCCCAGACACCCCTGGGCCCATCCCAGGGCCAAAGCCCACCGTGGGGCCACCCACCCTATCCCCGCCCTGGCAGCCAGGGGCCCCTCATCACTGAGAAGGGTCCAGCTGACACCCCAAGGCCGCGGGGGCCTCCTGGCATGTCCGGGGCAGGGGGTCCCATGTCACACACACGAGAGAGACACAGACCCCGGCCCTGGGGGCCACACAGAGACCCCGTGGGGCTGACAGCCCACCCGACCCTGAGCCCCTCCAACGGGCCAGGCAGCACTAGGCTGGGCCAGCGCGGGGCGGGGCAGGGGGCGCTCGCTGCTCAGGCAAAAGCAAGCCCACTAAGCACACAGGACGGTCCCTGCACACTGGACCTAGAGCTACACCCCCACACCTGCTGGTGGGACCACACCGGCAGGACCCAAGCCGATGGGCAAACAGCAAGCTTCCCACCCCCGGCCCGGAGTTCAGGACTCCAAGGAGGGAGCCTGGCATCTTCCACGGCACCTGCTACCCCTGGGCAGCCTTCACAGGGACAAAAGCTGGGCGGCCCCGCCCCCTCCCCCCTCCAGGACCTCCTCCCACCACAGCCCAGCAGCCCCCAGACCATAGTACATGGGGTGAGGGGGGTTGGGGGGCCCTGGGGTTGGGGGGGGGAGCTGGGAAGGCCGGAAGGGGCAGCCAGCCCTTCTCCTCCCCCAGCCACGGGGGCCTCCGGCATCTCCCAGGGTCCACAGGCGCAAGCCCCAGAGGGGTCATTGGCCCAATTTCAGGAATTTTGGCTCCCGAGAACCCCAGCGGCCCTGCTACTCATCACCCACCCCTCGCTGGAGCCCAGAATCCTCAGAAAGGCAGTGATTACCCCACTGCAAAATATTACTTTTCATTTCCTCTCCACAGCCTAATTAAACAGATATTTTACTTGCATTTGGAAAATGTTTTTCTTAATTTGATTCAATTTAGCGTGCACACCACCTACCCATCATGCCGCTGGGGTTTTAGGGAGCCTCCCCTCACTTAAAAATAACGACTTGTCATTTTTCATCTCCTTTCTGGGGTCTCCAAGTTGCTTTAAGTAATCCTTCCATTTTCTCCTGCATTGGAGGCCCAGGGTGACTTCTCCCGGGGATGGGCTGCGCCAGCATCCCACCGGGGGGGGCTTCACCCTGCCCAGCCAAGCCCACCCACGGGGGGACAGAAGCTGACCAGATCCCCAAGCTGAGGCCAACCCAAGAGGAAGGAAGACGACCCTCCCCGAGCCGATCGCCCCGTCTTTAGAAAGGGGGTCCCCTGGCTGAGCCTCTACAAGCACAAACAGGCCCAGAGGCCACGCCTAGGGGGGCACCCTGAGGCCTGGGGGGCCCCTCCCTGGCCCCTCCCACCGGCCAGGCACCTCAGCAAGGGCCCAACTGTCAGCCAGAGGCCCTGCCCGCCCACGTCCCCTGGGCGTAGCAGGAAGGCCTAGGGACCCCTGAACCAGACCCTCCCCCATCTGCCGGCCAGAACCCTGGAGACCACTGCGGGCCTGCAGTTCTGAAGGCCCCAGAGCTGACACTCACTCCCCTCCTCTGCCAGGGGCCGGGTGGGGAGAGCGGGGAGGGGTGCGGCCCGGCCCACCCAGCGCGGACTGGCGCCTGTCCCCGAGCCCCGTGCCGGGCACCAGCCAGCTGGGCAGCTCAGGACACACACTAGTTCATTGAGGCCCCCTCCCTTCAATGGCCTCCCCTGTCCTCCACCCAGCGCCACGGTGGCACACAAGGGCGGTGGGGACCCTGGCGGCCAGAGGCGGGACCAACAGGATGGCCTTGGCTGGGGGCAGGGGACGGAGGGGCTGGCATCCCGGGAGCGTCACCACTCAGAGCTCCATGCACTTCGGGGCAGCGTGGGGCTCACCCGGGTGTGGTGTTGCGTCCAACCCTGTGGGCGTGGCTGCAGCCCCCAGGGACCTGCTCCTCCTCATCTGAGCAACGGGCACAGCAGATTCTCACGAGGGGGGGTCCACGCAGTACCCTACAAGCCAGGCCGTGGCCAGGGCTCCCCGGTGCCACTCGGGAGGACCCGGAACCCCAGGGAGGCCAGACGCTGACCTGGGCGGCACCACAAGCAAAGGGCAGGTCCGGACGCGGGATGGAGCCCCGGCCCCTCAGCCGGCCCCTCAGGGTCTCCTGCTGGGAACCTTTGGCACAGCCCCACCACACGGGGATTCAGCTGCTGAATCAAAGCACCTCCAGGACACTGCAGCCCCCAACCTCTGCTCCTGCTCTGGGGCTGGAGTGTGACTCCCTCCACCACACCCCTGTACTGGCGGCCAGGACAGTCTCCGGGACAGTCCCTGTGCGTGCCCCAGCCATCCCCATCTGGAGCTCTCGTGTTCCTCCCCCCGAGGACCCTCACCCCACCTCTATGAGTCTAATTCTAATCGAGATCACATGCCACCTCCTCCAGGAGGCCCCCTGAGATGCCCCCTCTGCAGAGCCCTCTCTCCCAGGCCGAGGCACTTCAGTCATGTGCACAGAGCCTGGGGTGGGCAGCCAGGGTGAGTGGCCTTGGGCAGGCTCGGGCTCAGTGTGCTTTGCTCAGAGGCCTGCTGACCGGTTGCTGGTATCAGCCCTCCGGTCGGCGCAGCTCCCTGCCCCCCTGTCCGAAGCACAGGTACCCTGGGTGTCCACCCTGAGGCTCCTCTCCTCACCAGGCCTCAGGGGCGCTCGGAGAGACGAGGGGTCCCACTCTACACAGGGGCCGCTCGTCCCACAGCACAAACCCTCCTGGCCGGTCCCCCAGTGGAGACAGACATGAGGCAGGGCGGTCCCAATGCCATCTCGGGACCCAGCACCCAGACGCACCACCACCAGGCCACCCAGGCCTCCCACCGGCCCACTGCGCAGGCTGGATCAGAGCCTGAGCGTGGGGGCCACAGACCCACACCCACGTCCACACACCCCCACGCCGCTGGGAACTACCTCACTCCCCCCGGCGACCCTGAGCCCGAGGCACTTGGACCAGCAAGCTTGGGCAACAAGGCTGGGGCTCAGAGTGCGGAAGGTTCAAGAAGGGACAGGGCTCAGGGGAGGGGACCCCAGGGATGAAATCGGGACAGCCCGTGGCCATATAAAGGGCAACCACCAAACAAGCCACGCCGAAACAGTTTCCAGACAATCCCTTGGGTTTTAGACAGACCCGGTGTGTGTGGCTGGGCCGTGGTCTTGCGCCGTGGCTGTGAAGGGGGGAGAGGGCCGATCCTGCAGCCCTACCCCAAGCAGGGTACGGGGCGGGGCCCGCGACTGGCAGGTTCTACCCAGAAACAGGCAGAGGCGCAGGCCGGTGGGAGAGGAACGCAGAGCCCCTGGCCCTGGGCCATGCGGGACCGTACATCTGCCGGCCCGGGCGCCCAGCCGAGCCCGCCCACCCCTGCCCCAGCCCAGACCCCAGAGCCGAAGCCTGGGGTGCTGCAGGGAAACAAGACCGGCCAGATGAGGCCACACACAGCCCCAGGACCCTGCACACAGCCCCGTGGGGGGCCCCCAGCCACACAAACGTGACACCAAAAGTGAACTCTGCCCCTTTTAACCCAGGGGGATCAAGGGACTCAGCCCTCCCTGACCCTGCTCCTCTCCACCCAAGAGGCAGCGACCCCCCGCCCCCCCCCCGTGCGTCACCACCGCGCACACCCCTGGCTCAGCCCTCAAACAAACTCCTTCCTGTGAGGCACGAGGGCAGGACTGCAGGGCCCGCACCCCAGCCAGCTCCCTCACGCAGCCCAGGCTCTATCCCCCCCGAGCGGCCTGGGAGCCCCAGAGCCCCACAGAGGGATCCCTTCCCAGCTGAGTCATCCGGGCCCCTGCCAGCTGGGAGACGGCCCAGCCAGCGGCCCCAGGGAGCTCCCGCCCCTCTCACACCCCCCCGGGCTGCCCCCGGGGCACGTGCCGATGCCGAGTCCCTGGCCCATGGAGCCCCAAGGCAGACAGCCCGGCCCTGGCAGGCAGTGGCCCCAGGAACCGGCAGAGCTCAGGCCAGGCTCGGAACAGGGGCTCGGGAACCCTGAGAGCAGCAGTAATGTCGCGCACCAGCCGAGCTCTGCCCTGCTCTCCCTGGACCCAGGCCAGTTGGGACAGCAGACCTGGGACCCCAAAGTCGCATGTCAGCGTGAGCGGAGCTGGGGGCCCAGGACACAGCCCGGGAGGCTTCCTGGCGGGGGAGTGACAGGTAATGCTGAGCGGGCAGGACTGCCCCCCTCCCCCAGAACCAGACTGCAGAGAGAAGAAGCAGGAGGGTCTCCAGGACGCCAGCCTTAGGAGCCTGGTTAGGTGACCCCGAGGCGCGCACAGGACAGGGGCCCGTGACCCTCCCCAGGAATCTTCAGACTCGCGGTGCAGCTCGGTGCAAAGTGCGAGCCAACGCCCGGGGGCCACACCAGCGGGTGAGGGAGCAGCAGTGGTGGTCCCGGAGCCCACAGGGGGCTAAGCTGATGAGACCCCCTGCCGGGGTGACCAAGAGATTTGCGGGAGCTAAATGAGAATTGATCCCTTTCTCCCATCAGGCGCGCTAATCCATTCAGCAGCAGAAATGACACGGCGAATGTCACGGGGTCTCTGGGAGAGCCACCACCTCGACAGGGCCCAGCCAAGGGGCAGCTGGAACGGGTCCCCAAGCAGGATCCGGGCCCCCACTGCACCAAGGGGGGTAAAAGTCACCATCCTCCATGGGGCTGTAACCCGGGGGTGGGAGGGGAGCACATGAATCCAGCCCCGCAGCGGTGGCACCCCCGAGGGGTGTGGGAGGAAAAACCCGGTCACTTAGTCATTCAACAAACGTCTCTGGGTTTTACCTGGACCTCATGCTTGCCCTGGCAGAGCTCCTGGCTCGGGGCAGCACAGAGGGCACCGAAGCCACACAGTGGCCAAGGGGTGTGGAAGGGGCTGAGAAAGGACCAGGTCAGGGGGCAGCAGCTGTGGCCCCCCAGGGATGGGGGAGGGGAAGCTCATGGGCCAGGGCGGGGGCCCCTCAGTGACCTTGGAGGAGCAGCCAGAGCTGTGAACTCAGAGGGAAGCCAGTCAGTGCATCTGAGCGTCCCGGCCAGTCGGCCACCCAGGCACCGGTACCGGGGACGCTGAAGACTGGGGCCGGGGTTCTGCCAATGGAGCGTGGACAGGATGAGGGCCGGGGGTCTGCAGGAGCAGCGTTTGTGACAGACCACCATGGACGGGAGGGGGAGGGGGGCCTTCAGGCAGAGGTGACCCGTGTGCAGGGGTGCACCTCCCAGGGAGCCTGGGTCTGACGGGGCCAGGCCAGGCCGGGCCAGCAGCTCTAGGACTGGCCAGAGACCCCTTGCCCATGGTCCAGCAAGGCCCCTCTGGGGGCCCTGAGGGTGGGAGCTGGGGGTGGGCGGGCTCTGGGGACGCTGACAGGGGTCTGCAGGACCCCAGTGCCCAGTTCACAGTGACGAGTGAGGAGCCAGAATGGGCAAGGCCAGGGTGCTGGCTCGGGGGGATGAGAAGGACGGAGGGGGGCCGTACTAGGCTGGGGGGCACTCAGGTGTGGTGGAGGAGGAAGGGCCGCCTTTGGTCCCTTCGAGGGAGGTGTCACAAGCCCCCAGCTGACTTCTTGGAAGCAGGGCCCCCTGGGAGGGGCACAGGGGCTCAGAAGAGGGAATTGGCAGGGTGGCCCGGGAACACTGGGGAGGAGACGGGTGTCTGGAGCAGGGCCCACAGTGGGCAGGGCCCCGGGAGGCTGTGGGACAGTCCAGAGCCCGTGGCTCCAAGCCGCAGAAAGGTCCTGAAAGGGGTCACCGAACACAAGGCCCGGGGAACGTGGTGAGAGCAGAGGGGGGCGCACCGGGGCGGCTGGGGTCAGTGAGGGCCCCACGTCCTCAGCCTGAAGGCCCGTCTGGGTGTCTCCTCCACACCGAGGCTGGGGTAGGACAACCTCCCAGGCTACAGCCTGGGCAGGTGGAGCACGTTCCCTCCCCGTGCCCCACAGCGGCATCGGGGCACAGTGCCATCTACTCCCCTCAGAAGACCTGCCTCGGGGGGGACCACGGTCACACTCACTGCCCCCACAAGGAAACCGAGGCAGGTACGGATTGAAGAGAGGACACAGCAGCAAGGGAGAGGCAGGCCACCTGAAGGCTGGACAGGGCTCCAGCTGCCCCCACTCGACCCCCAGCAGCACCAAGACCCAGGCACAGAGTGACCCTCGAGCCCATGTCCCAGCAAAGCAGCGAGGGCTGAGCTGCCGTGTGGGGGCACTGCTCTACCTGCCTGTGAGATGGGTACAAACGTGGTCCCGCGCGCATCTCAGCAAACCTGCCCGCGGTCCCAGAGCGGGCCGCCGTCTGCCCGTAAGGAGGGAGGGCAGGGAGCCAGCTGGGCGGAGCCCTGGCGGGGACTCCAGGGGCACAGGATGGGGCGACCTCAGGCTGGCTCACGTCCACCCTCCCGCCACCCTCGCAAGCCTCCTCTCCACCGGAGATCAAGCCGGGACCCCTAAGGAGAGAGCACCTCCAATAGCCTGGGTCCAGCTCAACCGCACCCCCAGCCGCAGGAGCCCAGCAAGCCTCCCCACGCCAAGTCTGAGGTTCATCTTTGCACAATGAAAAACATGAAAGGAAAATCCTAGAAACCCTGCAGAAAATCCTAGAACACCGGCTCCATGCTCCAGGGCCTCGTCGGCCTCCTAACAGAGCCCAGGGCTCCTGGACATGGGCCAGGCTGGGGGGAGCACCAGGCTCACCCAAAGCTGCTCCCACAGGTCCCCCTGGCTACCTCCCCAACCAAAAGCGGAGGCGGGTCCCCGCTCCCGTCCTAGGGCCCGCCTTCCTCCCCGAAGGAAGTTCTAGGGGAGGCGGGACAGGGCACAGGCTGAGAGTCAGCCAGGATGCCGGGGAGAGCCTGGGTTGCCCAGGGCAGTGACACCTACCAAGGTCCCAGGGTCTCAGGCCCAAAGCCCCATGTCCCCTGGAGGCCCCCAAGACCTGCTTCTACCCTCACTGGGAAAACGATGGATAATGCTGGGGCAAGGCACCCCACAGGTTGGACCCCACTCCCAGAAGGGCCCCAGGAGGCTACACCCGTCGGACAAAGGAGGAAACACAGCGGGGGAGGGGCCTCAGACCAGGAACAAAGCACGGGACCCCAGTCTGCTGGGTGAGCACGCTGTTGGGTACCAGGGCGGCCAGGATTCGGGGAGAGCCCCCACCTGGCACTCAGGGGTACTGCCAAACTCAGAATGGGCTAGGGCAGGTGTGAGGTGAGCACTCTGGGGGGGCGGGAGGCCACTGAGCCCCGCCCCCGCCCCAGAAGGGGCTCTCCCCACCCGGACCCCACCCCCACCTGCAACCAGCGGGCCACGTGCCCAGCACCGCCCTGCAAAACCCAGCTCAGCCACCGAAGCCCCTCCTCTCCCCTGCCTGTTTCCCCTAATGGGGTAATAAGATGACCCAGGAGCCCCCACAGGCCCCCAGGAAGTCCGCCCCATACCACCCGCTCAGGGGACCCTACAGGTCCTCTGCTGTCTTTCAACCAGATTCAGCCCATCTGGGGGCACAGAGCTTGGGCAAGCTGCCCCTCTCTCTGAGCAGCAGATCCAGAGCGTCCAGCGCCCCACGCCCAGAGGGCCGGCCACAGGTCCCCTCTCCTGGCCACAGAAACCAGACTCACCTCCCTTCCCCGCCCAGCCCAAGACCGGAACAGCCCGGAACCCCCTGGACCCCAGGCTCCATCCCGGCCTGCAGAGCCTCCTTAGGGGACTATATTTAGATTCTGGGGATTATGCGGACTTCCCAAGAACGCTTTCAAAAGAGATTGAAGGTCTGGCGGGAAGGGCTTCCTGTGCAGACCCCCACCTTCCCAGGCTTTGCAAACTTCCAGGGCTCATTGTTCCTTGAACAATGGTCCCAGCTCCTTCCAAGACCAGGGCAAGCCCATTGGCTGCAGAACCCGGCAGAGCCCCCTCCGCAGGCAAACACCTAGGCTGTGGGGGCCCAGCCGCCCCATTCCCAAAGGGGTGGCCACCGCCTAAGGTGACAAAGCCCCAGGCTGGGTCCCACACACAATTCTTATTCGTGACCCAGGGAAAAGGGGAAGGCAGGGCCCCCCTCCCAGCGGAGGGGGCCCCTCCCAGGCCCACCCTCTGGTCCTCCAAGCCCTCTGGCCCCAGGTGTGCAATTTCCAGACACCTGGCAGGGGGCCCAGGTGCCCCAAGGGCAAGAACGCACCAAGTAACCTCTTGCTGCAGGCGGGGCAGGAGCTGTCCCGCCCTGGGTGGAGTCCGAGCCAACCCCCTCGCTCCCTCCCCCTCCCAAACACAGACTGTGGTTCCAGCTGTGGGACATCTGTGGCTCCGGGGAGAAACGCCTGCCCAACCCCCCTCCGATCCCGCCGGGGAGCCTCTTAGGATGAACTGCTGCAACTCACACACATCGCGTTACAAAAGGGGAAACCGAGGCCCAGAGAGAAGGGACTAGCCAAAGAGCGCTTGGTGGAACGTCGCCTCCCTCCGGGACCCTGCGTCTCCCAAACGGCAGCCCGGAAGAAGGCGGTCCGAGGAAGGTTCACTTACCCGGAGGGGCGTCCCGGGCCCGCTGACCAGCTTCCACGCCTGTCGCTTGAGCTCGGCGAGCTTCGTGTGGCAGTGGCGGCACCAGCCGCCTCCGCCCGCCGAGTGGCCCTGCTCCGCGCCCGCACCGGCGCCCTCGGGCGCAGGGCGGCTGCCGCATGGGTCCTGCTCGGGCCCGTTGGGCAGCCTCTTGCGGGGGGACACCTCCAGCAGCTGCAGCGGCTCGCGGGCCGGGCCGGCCTCGGCCACCTGCGGGGGGTGGGGGCAGAAGGGGACGTGAGCCTGGGCCCCGAGCAGTGCCACCATGGGACCCAGCACCGGTGACTCCAGAACTCAGCGCGTCCCGGCCGCAGCGTGAGGCGCTCGACAAAGTTAGGAGCGCGGGGCCCAGCCTGCCGCCCACGCTCTCCTTCCAGCCCGCGAGGTCGAGGTCGGGGTCGGGGTCCCTCCCAGCAGGAGGCCCGGCGCCGCCCCCCCTCCGCTCCAGGCGCGGCCCCCAGGGGGCGCAGCGCACCCCGCGAGCATCCTCGGCGCCCCGGACTCTGGCTCGGGGCGCCCCGCCGCCGCCTCCCCTCCCCGCCCGGCCGCGCGTACCGCGGGTGGTGCCGTGCGCAGGGGGGAGCCGCGGCCGCGCATGGCCCGGGCGCAGGAAGGGCGGCGCAGACGCTCGAGGCCGCGCGGGCTCTCCGGGGTCGCCGCGGCTACGTGATCCGGCCCGGGGGAGCCCCCATGGTCCGGCCGGCCGCTCCGAAGTTGGCGGCGCGGGCGAGGGGAGGAGAGCGCGGGGCGGCGGCGGCGGCGGCGGGAGCGCGAGGGAGGCGAGCGCGGGGCGGGGCGGGGGCGGGGCCCCGGGGGCGGGGCCGGGGAGCCGGGCTCCGGGAAGGCCGGCCCGCCCCGCCCCGCCCAAGCCCTCCGCTCGGCGGCGCGTGGGGGAGGGGGCCCGCCTCGACGCGCGGCCCCTCCCACGCCGAGGACCCCAACCTGTTAGGCGAGTCCCAGCCCGAGGGAGGGGCGCTGGGGGGCCTCCGCGAGATACCCGGTACACTTGCGCGCATGCGCCTTCCTGCTTCTCGGCCGGGACAGTGGGGTCCGCGCGTCTCCGGGGACGCACCGACCCACTCCTCACTTCACGGGCGAGGAAACTGAGGCGGCAGAGGGAAAGGTCTTGCCCAAGGTCACACAGCTAGGGAGGGCGAGGAAGGGGCCGGACCCCGACCTAGGCTGCCCCTCGCTTCTCCCCGCAAATCCCGCGCCCTCCGCGGGTCGCGGGCCACCCTTTGGGCTCAACAATCGCGCGTAGGTGAGTGTCGCCGCGGTGCGCGCCTCGGCACGTGCAGCGCCCGCGTCCGAGGTGTGTGTCCCGGCGAGTCTGCGAGGGGCACGCGTATCTGAGCAGCCTCGCGTGTGCAGGAAAGTGGGTGTGCGCGCCGCGCGCGCGGGAAGCGGCAGGAGGCGGCGCGGCGGGCCCGGGGGACGTGCTCGGGACCTGTTGTCAGCCGGCCTGGCAGATGGGAACTTAGCTCCGGAATTAATTGCCTGTTTGTCTCCGGCTGAGAGGTCGCCCCCCGTCTCGGCGACCGGTCGCGCGCGCTCCAGCCCGGCCCTAAGAGTCGCCGCTATCTGAGGCGCAGGCCGCCCGGCGTCCAGGCTCCCCGCCAGCCGGCAATCCCGGGTCGGGCTCGGAGGGCGCGGCGCCCGGCCAACCCCAAGTCCCGTGGCGCGAGCGCCCCCTGCTGCCCGCCGCGCGTCTCCGCCCCAGGCTCGAGAGACACCCGGCAAGGAGACGCGTCCCGGGGACCAGGAAGAGCCCAGCCAGAGAAGGGGCCGGCTGGCGGGCCGCGGTCCAGTCGGAGACCCCGGCCCGCCGCTCCCCGCGCACAGAAACCCTCACACAGATTCGGACCGCTGCTCGCCTCGCCTGCGCCCCTCAAATTACGTTTTGCCCACCACCCTTTTACTTGGAATGTCCTCCCTGTCCACGCACGCACTCCCCCAAAATGAACAGTGGATCGTAACACCTCCCCGCCCGGCTTTCCGGGTCATTTGCGATCTGCCACGTGTTGGGAGTGGGGGGAATAAAGTGGGCAGGGGCTCCCCACTCTCTCTCCGCAACCCCACAGCCTCCAGCCCCTTTCCACCCGAGCCGGGGGCCCGAAGCTCTTGCCCTCTTATCTCATCTCAGCCGCCCGAAGAAAACAGGAGGCGTCAGCCCCCATCCGGATCTGGGTCCTCCTCGCCTTCAAACAGCACCGTTCCCCGCCCTTCAATCAGTCTGGGACACACGCACACGCACACACGGGCCCGAGACGCGCGGCTCTGTGCCACGCACACACCTCCCACAGGCGCCGGGAGAGACGCCCCGGGCCGGCCAGGCCCGCAACTTCAGTGGGTCCGCACCGCCGCGGCGCTCGGGGAAGCACGCATACGCACACCCCACACCCGGGTTCCCGGAGAGGGCCCGCCCACAGCCCGGCAGAACCTGCAGGTGCACGCAGGACCCGGAGTCACCTCGGGGACTCCGGACCTGCCGCGAGACCCCCGACCCCCAGCAAGGCGCGCAGTGGGACCCGGAGTCCCCGCGAGCCCTCTCCGCCAGCTGCCTGCCTCGGCTCCGAACACAGCCTCGGGGGGAGGGGAGATGGGGGCAGCACTAATGGGGAAAGTGCGGCAGCGGGTCCCTGGCCCGGCCTGCGGGACGCTGCCGCGGACCTGCTGCCTCCATCCCGGCGCCGTATCCTCCGCCGCGGGAGCCGCGCGCGGCAAAGTGGCAGGACAGCGCCTCTGCCGCCCGCGGGTCCCGCGGCTCGGCCCTCACCTTGGCTCGCCGCCGCAGGAGGTGGCTGGTGAAGCCCAGAATGATCTCCGAGTCCAGACAGAGCGCCCCCATCTCCAGCAGGCTGGGCGCCTTGCGGGGCGCGCCGCGGGGCGGCTCGGGGGGCCCGGGCAGCGCCATGGAGGAGCCGGGAGCGGAGCGCGGGGAACGGCCAGGAGCTCCTCCCGCCGCCGCCGCCGCCTCCCCGCTCGCGCGCTCACTGGCCGCGCTCCCGCCGCCGCCGCCGCGCCCCGCACCGCGCAGGCCGCCCGCCCGGCCCCCAGTCCTCCGCGGTCCGCGCCCGCCGCCCCTGCGCTCGCGCCGCGCCGCGCGCCCCCGCGCTCCGGCCCCGCCCGCCGGCGCCGACAGCGCCCCCTCCGCCGGGCCGCCGAGCCAGATACCCGGCCGTGCGGACCAGAGGAGGAGGGGCGCGCGGAACCGAAGGCCCGGTTGCTGTGGGGCGGAGGATGGCGGGGACCAGTACCCGGCCTGGATCCGCTCTCCCTGCCTCGTGGGCCCTCGCCAGGTGCCCTGGCCCGGGAGCTCAGGGCGGAGGGAGGGAGGAGTGCGGCAGCGCTGAGCAGGACTTCCGGAAACCTCTGGGGACAGGGGACACATCTCAACCCTTCCCTTCGCGAATCCGTCCCGCGGAGTCCCAGTCCCTGGAGACGCGTAGGGAGCCCAGTGGCTCTGCTCCCCACTGTGCCCATGCCCCGGAGCGCCCCTGTCCAGGGCGGCTGTACAGAAGCCCGCATCCCAAGCCCCAGCCTCGACCTGTGGACAGAACCCCAATTCCGCCGCCACTAGCAGCTTCTCTGCCCCTGACCAGACCCCTCTGGCCGCTCCGGTAATTCCCAGCGGCTGGAAGATTCCTGCTAATCGCCTCGCCAGGCCATTTGGTCGGAATTCGGTGGGGGGATCAGAGATAGATCTGCCCAGATTACAGCTGGAAGCCAGATCCGTGGCTCCTACTGTGTGCGGCACCCCTGGGAGGGGGAACAGAAGGGGTGGGCGGGACTACTGCCTGGGGAGGGTTGGGCAGACAGACAAGGCTGCCTACATAACCTGGGCCCCTGGAGAAGGTCTTCAAGAGTTAAGGGGAGGAGGTGCTTGGGAACGGCACTAGGAGGGTGGGCTTTGAGCAGGACCAGGAAGGTAAGCGCCAAGGGGGAGAAGATTGGAGAGCAGTCCAGGGCTGGAGGCCAGAGCGCTGGCCCTTCTAGAAACCCTGCTGTGCAGATGGTGGGACCCGACAGCTTGGCTAGGGTGCCACCCCTGGGCCAGCCAGGCCGGCCCCTCGGCCCCATGGAGAACTATGGACTCTTCCCACCTCCCAACTCCCCTGTGGCCCAGGAGACCCTCCTGCTCCCCAGGTTCCCTCCCGCCCCCCACAGATGGCCGCTGAAGGACATAGTTTCCACCTGACTGCACCCAACAGACACATGGTCATCACATTATCTGTGGGCCACAGAGTCAGCACCCTGCTCCCACCCAGGCTCTGGGTCACGGGAGATACCCCGGGAGGAGCTGTCCCCTCTCCACCCCATGGCCACCCCCGGCCTGAGGCAGAGACCAGGACGAGCTGTAAGAGGGGTCTGAGTCTCCCCTCAACTCCCCATCTCCAGCCCCCTCCTCTGGGCTCCTGAGGTCTGGATTTAGGGGGAGCTGGGCTCCAACAGGCCTCCCTGGGGACCTCCCACCTTCTCTCTTTCCCCACAGGCAGACATTGGGGAGAACTGTCCTGCCCCCCTTCTAAGACCCCAAACCTGGGGTGGGGGGGGTCCCTCCAGCGGACCCAGCTCTTCTGGGAGGAGGCTGCCCGCCATCTCAGTGGATTGATTAAAGTCATCGTGGAGATTTTTTTTTTTTTTTAACGTTTAATTTACCAAGCACGCGGTGCCGGTCAGAGCTGTCCCCGGGGAAATCTAGGCCAAGGGAGCACAACAGAAAATCCCCAGCAATTGAGCGGAGTTCTGGCGGGATTAATTGCTGGACTCAGCTTCCAATCAGACCCCACATGGCAATATTTCAGGGAGGCAGGAGGACGCCAGGTTGGAGGGTCAGGTTCCGGCATCAGGTGTGGGGAGCCCTGAGCCCCGCGTACCGGCATCTCCCCAGGACTGTGGGAGACCACAGGGGCCCTCCTGCCCCTGCCTTACTCACAGACTGGTCCTTCCTGGGCCCAATGCCCTGTGGTGGCCTCCAGCTCAACCCCACGGCAGGCTTGAAAAGAACAGGCCAGTCCTTTTGGCCAGCAATGGGAGGGCTGGGCAGGCCCCCTGGCACCCCGACGCGCCCCACGGTGCCCTCGGGACAACCGGCGGTCTCTGCGGCGGAGGAAAACCGGAACCCAAGTTGACCCTCAGTGACAGTGCACGCAGGTCAAAACCTGGAGCTCTTGCACAGGAGCCCCAGACACATTGTGGGGCAGGGTCAGGCTTGTCTTTCTAGAGATTTCTGCCCCTAGAGGCCTGAAGCCTTTGGGGAAGAAACCCAGGAGACAGGAAGAGGCATCGCCACCGGGACGAGGAGAGGGTGCCGTCGGGGAGAAGCGTGCACTTCCACTTCGTGTCCCTTTGCGTGGTTGGAACTCCTACGGGATTGTAACCCCGGCTGTGAGGGTCCGGGAAGGAGATAAGGACGCGTCGGAGGGCCTGAGGTCAGACGATCTGAGCGCCGTGCCCCAGAGATGCACCCGTCTCCTCCAAGAGTGGGGAGAGAAGGACTTTCCCTGCGTCTCAAGGGGAAAGGCTCCCCTCGGCACCCCTGCTGAGGCTGGGCTGGTGTCTGCAGTAGGGGAAGGATGCCTCCGGAGAGCGGCCAGGGATGACCACACAGCCGTGTCCTCGAGGGAGGCCTCTCAGCTCTGAGGGCACCTTCGGGTTGGGAGAAGATGGCCGCTTGGCCCCAGCCCTCCTTCAGGGGCGCCTGCGCCCTGGTGGGAAGGCAGTCCGCTCTGCTGGGCAAGCAAGCACTAGTATCAGCTGTGGACCGCACTCCGTGTTACCGTCTTCTTGTGATCCCCAATGTGAAGCGAGGAAATAGGCACCATGTAGCAAAGAAACCTGCCAGGATTCGTCCCAGGCCGTGCCCCCATGATCGAGAGCCCCCATGTCCTGCTGCCTCTTCGCCCCCGTCGCCCCCAGGGCCTGGCCTCCGTGGCCTCAGGAGTGCCGCTGTGGAGGCACAGGATGGACGGGACCCCGACCCGGGAGCTCCCAGCCGGGGACAGACGCAGGAGCCCAAGGCGGTCAGCCCCACAGTGCGCTGTGGGGTCAGGGGATCTGTCAGGTGGAGAGGGAGACCGGCAGTCTGGCAGACTCCCTGTAGAATGGGGACCCTCACTGTGCCAGCCCCACTGCCCCTCCTGCTGTGTGCCCGCCCCTGCCTGGCACCCCAAGGCCGGGAGCACTCGGACCGCAGCAGGCACTGTGGCTTCAGCACCACGGGCAGCGCCAGCAGAGGGGCGGAGCTGCTCCAGGGCCCGCCCCGCCTCGCCTCGGCTGGGTGGGGGATGGGCTCCAGGAAGGGGGGTGGGGGGGCTCTCCATCATTCTTCTGCTCTTTCCCTCGGTCCAATCAACCTAGAGTCGGCCTTGGCTCCTGCTTGCTCTCACCGCCCCCACGGCCTATGCAACAGGACCTGCCGTCCTCCCTGCCTTGGCAGCACATCCAGAGCATCTGCCAGCATCGTAGTCACCGCAGCAGCCCCCACAGGGAGGCTCTGTGACCCTCCCGTCCCCTTCAGTGGCTCTCCACACAGCAGCCAGGGAGCCTTTAAGAAGGTGGGAAGACCACGCCGCCTCTGCTCAAAAGCCCCGCTTCTCATCTCTCCCTGTGAGCCCCTGTGCCTGCAAGCCCTCACCGACCTCCTCGCTGTTCCTAAATTCGGGGCCCACAGACGTTGGGGTGACTGCAGGGGTGCCGCCCCCACACACCCACAGAGCCCTCTCCCTCCCTCTCAGGAGTGTCCGGGTAGGTCCCTCAGCAAAGCCTTCCCTGCCCACCACACCTGCAACTCCGGCCCCTCCCAACATCTCCCAGGCCTGGGGTGCTCTCCCTCCTTAGCCCCCAGGGCGAACTGCTACAATGTTTCCTGTCTTGTTCGTTGTCCATCAGCCCCATTAGAATATCAGCTGTCTCCCGCGTGGTAGATACCCTGACACCTGTTGAAGAAATAAAGGCATGACTGAATCCCGGGCATGGTGTTTGTGGCCAATTCCTGGGTGAATTGCAGAAAGGCTCCTGTCTCCCCATCCCTCCTCTTGGCCCGGCCCCCCGGCCCCCAGCCGGGACCTCTGCTCGCCTCCTCGCTGCCCAGACTGACTCCTCCTCCCCACCCCACCGCCCGTGGGTGGCCTGACCAGGCCCACTCAGCTCTCCCGTCCAGGTCAGCCAGGGTAACGACCTTGACGACACTTTCGGGCCCAGATGGAAGCATCGATCTGAGCCTTCCCACAGCAGCACCAAGTGGCCCCAAAGCCCACAACCAGTGCCCTCACTGTGACAGTGGAGCGCGCTGGCCCTCCCGCCCCGCCTGCCAGGGCTCCCCGCCCCTGGTCGAAATCCGAGCCAGGAACGGCAGTCTGTCAGCCAGCCCGGCCCTCCTGTCCGGGCTCAGCCCCCGTCTCCCTCCCACTCTCGTGCCCCCAGGAGCCAGGCCCTACAGCTCTGGACTTCTCTCTCCCGCAGAGCTGGCCAGCTCCACCTTCAGGTCAAACTCAGATGCCCCCTCTTCCCGGACAGCTCCCAGCCCCAGACAGGACCCGTCCCCGGAACTCCCCCCGCACGTGCAATGTGCCTGTGCCCCTGCAGAGCGGGGGTTAGCCTCGTGTCTGGGCACCCGGAGCCCTGCGCGGGCCAAGCACTGACAGGTAGCAGAAGCAGACCCCCGCCTCCCCGGATCCCAGGCTCCCCGGGATCACAGAAGAGGCGGGACTGGGCAGCCTCGCAGCCGCCCCTAGAACGGGCACTGCTGCCTACAGCCAGCAGATGGCGCACTGTGGCCACAGTCTGCGGTGGAAGGAAAAGTTAAGAGATCACCTGTCTTGAAATTTCTTTTTTTTTTTAAGATTTTATTTATTTATTTGACAGAGAGAGAGATCACAAGCAGGCAGAGAGGAAGGCAGAGAGAGAAGGGGAAGCAGGCTCCCCGCTGAGCAGAGAGCCCGATGCGGGGCTCGATCCCAGGACCCTGAGATCATGACCTGAGCCGAAGGCAGAGGCTTTAACCCACTGAGCCCCCCAGGCGCCCCTCTCTTGAAATTTCTAATCAACACCAGGAACCAAAAGAAGATACTTCCGCAGATAGGGAAACTGAGGCCTGAGAGAGGCAGGGGCTTGCCCTAGACCCCTGAGGGTGAGGGGTGCACTAAGAGGTCCTGGGGCCTCACCGGCCTCCCCTCCAGGGCTCTCCTGGGTCCCCCCCTGGCCTCAGCCCACCTGTCCCACACCGCTGACTTCCTTCTCCCCTTTCTTGCTTCTTCTTCCAGGGACAGGCAGTGATGGGCAGAGGGACACGTTGGGGGCGGGAGTCCTGGAAAATGCAGGGAACCCCTCAGTGCAGAATGGGCCTCCCTGCCCCCCAAGAGCTCATCCAAAACACTGCAGGCACCCCTCCATGGCAGGGGCAAAGCACAGAGGGGCCCTGAACCCACAAGGATCTGGCTGGGCATAAAGGCGGCCTCAGGAATGTAAGCTCTGCGTGTACCCACGCGCGCATGTGTAATGCAGTTTAAGCAAGAGTGCACAGCATTGGGGAGAACACGTGAGCTAAGTGATTGGGGGGAGGGGGCGCTGAGGGAGCCACTCCCTCCCTCCAGACCCTGGGGCCCCTGCACCGCAGACCATGGTTGCCGTGGCTGCAGGGGGGCGGGGCGGGGAAGAGGAGAGGGGACCAGCCAAGCCGGTGGACTTAAGTACAGATGCAATCCAGGGAACGATGAGGAAAGCACTTGGAAAATAAAAACGCAGTCACAGCTCCAAAACTCAGGAGAAGGGTTGGAAGCCAACATCCAGAAGATCTCAGGGAACGCAGAGGAAAGAGCCGAGGAGGAGGGAACAATGACAGCATTAGAGCCGCGAGTTCAGTGCCCAAATAACAGGAGTTCCAGGACAGGAGAACCAAGTCAGAGTGAGGAAATAATAATTTAAAAAAAAAATTGCCAGAACCGAGGACCAGGGATCTCCCCGTGCCCGGCACATGGAGGCAGGCGGGGGCAGGAGTCCCGTGTCCAGCCAGGAGCACCTGGCTCAGCAGGAACCCCGGGAAGCTGGGACACAAGCAGAGTCTGCAGCCCTCGGAGGGAAATGACCCTTTACCGGGAACTGTGCACCCAGCCCGGCCCTGCCGGTCCCCGGCCCCGCGCACGAAAGTGCCACAAACACAGACAGACATCTTGACCTTTGATCTTTTTTTTCACTTTCTCAAAGTTCCTGGCAGATGGGCCCCCCTCAGACAAGGAACTGAACCAAGGAAGGAGAGGCTGTGGGAGGAAGGAAACCGGACCCCAACCCAGAAAGGGATAAAGGGTATCGGGGGTGGGGGGAGGTTAAGAGTGTCAGTGGGTCCGGCCCGGG
>CM053609.1:119993279-120012809 GCA_028646535.1 Procyon lotor | reverse complement strand
GGGCGGGGCGGGGCCGCAGGCACGAGGCTCGGGGCGCGTCCTGATTGGCGAGCCCGGGCGGGGCGGGGCCGCGCCCCCGCCGTCCCCGCGTTGCGCCGTCAGGCTCCCGCCGTCGTCTGTTCCCGGCGCTCCGCGGGGCAGTTGAGGCGGCGTCGACGGCGGGCCGGCAGCATGCTGCGCAAGCTCACCCTCGACCAGATCAACGACTGGTTCACGATCGGCAAGACCGTGGAGGACGTGGAGCTGCTGGGCTCGCCGCCCGCCTTTCCGGCCGAGGCGACGAGGGAAGAGGCGCAGCGCCGGGATGCGGGCCCCGCGTTGGGCCCCGCGGCCCAGGCCCAGCCGGCGGCCTCCCGGAGGTAGGAGGCGGGGGGGAGGGGTGCGGTAGGTGCGCGGCGACCCCGTCCCCGGCCCGCCGCCCAGCGAGCTGGCAGTGACCGCGGCCCGGGTGACTCGCCCCTTCGGGAGGCCCGGCCACCCCAGGGTTTGTTCCCTTTCTCCGTGTTTCGTTGGGAGACTTGGTCCTTTAGAGCGCGTGCGGTTTGCGGGCAGCTGAAGCCAAGGCCCAGGGGTCGTTCGCGCGTCGGGCGGGCCGGCCCCGTGCGCTCGTTCCCGGTGAGCGGGGGCCGCCGTGCGGGGTTCCTTCCTCGCGCGGGCGCGTATCCTGCGCGCTGCAGACTGTGGCCCGGCCTGACCCCGACCCCGACCCCCCAGCCCTGGCGACCGCCGGCCCTTCCGCCTGTGCTGCGTTTTCCAGTGTCTCGTGGTTGGAATCCGACCGTGTGCTGCCGACTCGGACTGGCTGCTTTGATCTTGTAACGTGCGCTTAAGTTTCCTCCATGTGTTTCCTTTTTTATTTTAAGATTTTATTTATTTGACAGGTCACAAGTAGGCAGAGACGCAGGCAGAGAGAGAGGGAAGCAGGCTCCCCGCTGAGCAGAGAGCCCGATGGGGGGCTCGATTCCAGCACCCCGAGATCATGACCCCAGCCGAAGGCAGAGGCCCCAACCCCTGAGCCCCCCGGCGCCCCCGTCCGTGCGTTGTCCCGGCTTGGTGCCGTCTGCTCTTCCAACGTGCAGAGTACTACGCGGCTGTGGACCGATGTACCGCAGCCTGTGCGTTCAGCGGCCTGCAGTGTGGTCGGTTAGGGGTGAAGCCGCGGTACACGCTCCGGTGCAGGCTCTGTGGGTCAGAAGTCCTCCGCCCACTCGGGAGTATCAAGCCTCTGGAGTGCTGGGCCTTCGTCTGGTTGTATTCCTGCCGCTTCTCCCGCTGTGTTTTGACTGAGGTAGCTGCTGTGGGTTCGTCTGTTCACATGATTTGGTGGAAACAAAGAGGCAAGAGGAGGCCTTCCGTTTAGAGAACTCAGATCTGGTGCGTAGAGACGCCTGCTCTCGCTAAAGCGGGCCCAAGTGCTTCCATCCTGCAGTGTCTGCGCCTCTGCTTGGGCCTCCCCTTCCCCCGGATTAAAACCTTTTACAGCTGAGAGGTTTTGGTTTTTTACTTTTCAGAAAAGGTACTCTTGTGCTGGCCCCGTCAAGTTTTCATGGGTTTGTTTCAAGCATCTGTACACAGGCTTCAGGCCCTCGTAAAGCCAAGGGCAACTTGGGATCTTTGGTCAATTTTCCCCTTGGATACAGGGAAGAGACAAAGGGACCCTTGTGCAGCTTTAGAGTGGCTGTTTTGTTTCTGTTTTCGCATACTTTGTTTCCTTGAATTACCCTGGTGAATGATCCCACAGGCTCTCCCGTCTCTTTAGCTCTCCCCCCTTTGTAACAGGCAGAGCAGCATTGCTTTTAAATCACTTACTGTGGAAGGGGGAGTAAATTATTGACCTTTTCAAAAACTGGAAGTACAGATTTATTCTTATTTTTTTAAAAAAGATTTTATTTGACAGAGGTGACAAGTAGGCAGAGAGGCAGGCAGAGAGAGAGGGGGAAGCAGGCTCCCCACTGAGCAGAGAGCCTGATGCGGGACTTGATCCCAAGACCCTGAGATCATGACCTGAGCCGAAGGCAGAGGCTTTAACCCACGGAGCCACCCAGGCGCCCCTCACTTTTTTTTTTAAGTAATCCCTACACACAATGTGGGGCAACCCCAAGATCAAGAGTCACATTCTAATTAGCTAGGTGCCTCAGTTTTACCTTTTAAAAACCAGTATTTATTTTTAAGATTTTATTCATTTGACAGAGAGAGAGAGAGAGAGATCACAAGTAGGCAGAGAGGTAGGCAGAGAGGAGGGGAAGCAGGCTCCCCACTGAGCAGAGAGCCTGATGCGGGACTTGATCCCAGGACCCTGAGATCATGATCTGAGCCGAAGGCAGAGGCTTTAACCCACTGAGCCCCCCAGGTGCCCCTGAAAGTACAGATTTAAATATTCTTCTCACTACTAAGGATCAGTTTTTAAAATTTCTAATCCTTCATGGACTGAAACGTTGAAAAATCAATAAAAATGAAATTTCAGAATAATGGAATGAAAACAAAATAAAAGCCCCATTTAAGATATTATAGTCAACATGTAAAGTTACTTTGTAAAATTGCCATAAACATTTGAACTTCTGTAGGTAACTAGAAATAGGCAAATATGGATAGGTAACATTGAAGTCTGCTTGTCCGTATAGTGCTTTGAGTGTGAGTAGTACTTCTGGAAGTCCCATCCTGGGCCCTTACCCACATACCTAATGCCCATGGTTCTACCATGTAGAAGGCATTCAAATATAGCTATAGTACTGCATCCTTGAAATAATCCCTTGAGATTGATGGCGTTATCTTGATTTTATAGAAATCTGAAGGAAACAGACTTGGGTGGTAAAGTGGCTTTCTTAGCTTCCTGTGGGAAATCGTCTGGTAGGTAGAATGACCCCCCCCCCCCCAAAGATAACCACTGGAATCTGTGGCCCCCTGATATTGCACGGCAAAAGGGATTTTGCTGATGTAACTGAGGTTATAGGTCCTAAAACAGGGAGAGTACCTCGATTGTCGAATCACATGAGCCTTAAAAGCGGAGACCTTCCCCGACTGGAGCCAGAGATTTGAGCCATGAGACGGACTTGACCAGTTGTTGCTAGACCGGGCCCCAGAGGAAGCAGGAGAAGGAGGTGGGCAGCGGGGGCAGAGATGGAGCCCTGACGGCTGCGAGGGAAATGGGGCCCTGCGCCTCTCAACTTGAAGGAAGTGAATTTGACCAACCTGAACGAGCCTCTTGTAGTGAACGTAGCCCTGCCAGTTTTTTTTTTTTTTTTTTTTTTTTTTTTTTTTTTTTTTGAGAGAGACGGAGGGGGAGAGAGAGTACGGGAGTAGGGGTAGGGGACAGAGGGAGAGAGAGAATCTTAAGCAGGCTCCATGATCAGCGTGGAGCTGTCCTGAGATCATGACCTGAGCCGAAATCAAGAAACAGAGGCCTAACGGACTGAGCCGCCCAGCCAGCATCTTGATTCTGGCCTCCTGGGATCTCAAGCAGAGGACCTAGTTGAGTCTACCTGAAGTTCTGATTTACAGAAACTGTGATATGGTGAATGTGTGTTGTTCTGAACTGCTGAATTTGTGGTAATTTGTCAGGGCAGCCGCAGAAGACTAACTGTGGTAGAGTTGGGATTGGTTTAGGGCGAGCTGACCTGAAAAGCAGCCTCAGCCACAGTGACTGGCTGGTTGATGTCTTTCCAGAAAGGAGAGTTTGAGGTTTTGACCTTGGTGAGAAAACATCTGACGCGGAGGGCGACAGGCTTTACGAGCCTGGGAAGTCGCAGCAGGAGGGCACAGCGGTGTCGGCCCTTCTGACACGGGGGGTCCCATTGTGCAGCTGAGGGTCGGCTAAGCTGTTGAGAAAGTTACCCCAGCGCCTGTGCTGCTGTGTTGTAAGGATGCATGTGTTCGACCCCAGAGTATCTAACTTTGCCCTTTTTGCCTTGTTGCTTTTCACTATGTGGGCTTTGCACAGATGTTAATGTGTGTGTTATTCTCCAAGGGTTCCTATTTTCTGTTCACTCACAGAGGCCATGTTTTTTAAAGACCTTTTTGTCTGTTTAGCAATTTAAGTTGGTCACTTTGCCATTAATTAAAGTGTCGTGTATCTATGTGCCGGTGGAGTGGCTGTGTGAGAGAGAACGGGGGAGCTGGGTCCAGAGCTGTCCCTGAGGTCAGGCAGGGCTTTTCTGCTTCATCTGACGCTATTGGGGGGGGACCCTAGGAGGGCACTCTGGGGTTTTGAGCAGAGCTGTGGCATGACTAAGGGCCCTAAGGATCCCGGCCGGGTGAAATGGACTGGAGCAGGCCTAGGGCAGAAACAGGGAGATCAGGGAAGAGTCTCTTGGTATCATTGGTGACATCTCCTCTGTGTGTCAGCCTGGCTGAGCCATCATGCCTGTGTTTGGGCCAACATGATTCTGGATGGTTCTGTGAAGGTGCTTTTTGGATGAAATTAACCTTTAAGTCGATGGATTTTTAGTAAAGCAGATTAGTTTCCAAATTGTGGATGGGTCTCATCAAATTAGTTGAAGACCTGGCTAGAGCAAAGACTGACCTCCCGAAACAAGAAGGATTTCTGCCAAGTCCCTGTAGACTCGGACGGTAACTCCTCCTCGGGTTTCCAGCCTGCCGGCTTAGCTCCTCCTCTCCCTCTGTATACACGCACGTCCTGTTGGCTTTGTTTCCTCGGAGAACACTCAGACACATCATCCAAGAAGAGCTGGTGGGTTAGACGGAGACTGAGGCAGTGGAGGTGGTAAGCAGCAGTGTAGTTTGGCTGTATTGGCAGGACAGCGGCGAGGGCGCTGTAGCTGGGTCAGATACAGAACAGGGCTGGGGAAGCAGTCATGGGTGGCACCAGGGTTTCTGGGTGAGCACTGAGACACGTTGCCGTCTTCAGAAAGGCGGGACTGCCGGAGGAGCTGGCGTGTGGGGAAACAGTGAGAGTTTCAACCCTTAGCTTGACGTGTCTTGCAGATGGCAGTAGGCATGGGCGGGCTGGGGGTGAGGAGGGCCTGGCTGGAGCCAGGTGTTTGGGGGCTTAAGGCTTTGAGACCAGTGAGCTCACCCAGACCGTGGGTGCTGGGGGAGAAGAGGTCCAGGGACCCAGGCCCGGAGCCCTGGAACACTTAGAGATTGACAGGCTGGAATGAACCAGGGAGGGTGAGGAGGGACAGCTGGAAGGCTCAGAGGACAGCCAGGCAAGGCACCCTCCCCTCTTTAAGTTGGCCCCGTCGTTGGCCTAGTGCCCCTCTGTGCATCTCTAGCCCTTGTGTGGGATCGCTTTATGTTGTTTTCCCCCCGGAAGAACTTCCTGAGGAAACATCATCACTGGACCTCCACCGCCTCGTGCAGGGCCTCCGTGTAGCAGGAACCCAGATACTTGTTTGCACGAACGAACTGCCGTAGTGAACCCCAGTTACTGATCAGGGTATGCTCGGAGTGCCAGTGCCTTCCCTGTGCACTCGTGCCCTGGCTGAATTATGAAATCCGCCTCACTCCTTTGGCCACAGCTGATTTCCCTAAGGTGTGTGTGCGTGTGTGTGCGCACGTGTGTATTTTCAAGCTGATGAAAATCAAAATATCCTGGCAACTGTCCTGTAAAATGTTTCTGGAATAAGAGGAGCCCTCACTGTTCCTACACTCAGCACCCGGACTGAGTAAACCCCCGTCGCCGCTTGTCTGGATTATTGCAGCAGCTCTGCCCTGGCTTCCTTCTTGCTGGCCAGCAGTTTATTCTGGAGAAAACGTTCATCGCCAAGGTTCTCTGAGTCGGCGCAGCTTTCTGTGGCCAGGCTGCCGTCAGAAGCGAGCGCACAGTCAGGGCTGGCCCGGCCTCCGCCCGGCCGCTGCTGCAGTCGCCGCCGTGTCTGCAGGACATGAGCTCGGTCGGGCCTGGGGGCTTCTGCTCCTGCCCCTCCGCTGAATACCCGCCCCGCAGTCCAGTTTCTTCCCGCCACTGCTCCCCCCTCCCCGGCCCTGTCCCCCGGTCTCCTTGCAGGGGTCCCCGTGGCCTCCTCAACTGCGAGGTTCTCCCACACCTCTCTCCGCCTCTCGAACCTGTCAGCGTTTCTGTTCTCCCCTAATGTACTTACATGTGCCTCAGGTCTTGCTCGGGAGCTGTTTTTGGCCCTTCCGCCCTCCGGGATGGTTCGGAGATTTCTGGCTCAGAGAATTGGGGGGCTTGGTGCTCGTGTCCTGAGCTGAAGTTTTTGAAGAGCTGTGCTTTTCGTGTGTGTGTGTGTGTGTTGTTGTTTTGGTTCCTGTGTTTCTTTCTTGGTTTTTACTTATCCTTTCAAAAAACAGACCTCTGTGACTCTGCCTGCGTGTGGGCCTCCCAGAGGAGGTGTCAAGTAGGGCATTGACTGTGCATTTGGAGCCCAGAGGGTAAGTCGGGGCTGGAGGGCGCAGGGGCCGGACAGGGGGACGAGAGTCCCCGCCCTGGTGTCCCTCGGTCCTGGGCGAGCCACTGAACGTGTCCGGAGCTGTTTCTTCCTCTGTCAGTTGGGAATAATAGTACTCACTTTCAAGGTAAGGACTGGACGAGGGCCTCGCAGCCAGGCCCGTGGAAGAGTGACTTTCACTTTGTTAAATGGATTGGGCTCAGTACTGCTAACTCTTGAGAGCTTATTATGTGTCACATACGCAGGATGCTTTGATGTGGATTAATGTGTTTACACTCCACTGTTTCCTAGCTCAGGCTTTTAGCCACTGAGCCAATAATCTCTCTCCAAAGTGCCTGGAGCTCTTCTGGCATTCTTCCCGTACCTGCACCCACCCCCTTGTGTCTTTGACCTTCATCTGCTCGCCAACTGTAGGTACTGTAAGCGGCCCAACATGTAGAAGCAGGATCTGTTAATATTCAGGAAGTTATTTGTGTTAAAGTTTCTATTTGATTTGTAGATTTTCTAGGAATAGCTGTAGTTTTAAATTACACTAATGCTCTCAGAGGAAATGTGGTTATTAGGTTGTTGCCAAAATAAAGTGAGCGATGGAGACTTTGCAAACCAAAATGCAGTGTACTTCTTCCACTGCCCTTCAAAGTCTGCTTGTGGAATTGATCCCACCGCGTCCTGGGGGACTGAGAGCCGCATGGGGTCCGTCTTCCTCCTGGGCTGGTGGGTCCGTAACGGTCTGCAGCTCGCGGGAGCCTGCAGGGGCTTAAGAAGGTGCTCTTCTTCCTGTCGGGCCGGGAGAGTGCGGGGCGGGGAGCGGTACCTCCCAGCAGTGTGGTGGGCTTGGTCGCTCCTGTTGTGTGGTGACTGCGGGCGGTGCCTGGGGGATGGAGTGTTTGGGCCTCTCTGTGCTGAGTATTTCCGAATCCTGTGCTGAGGCAGCCAGTGCTGGTGCTGCATTCCATAAACAAACCCCACCTCGTTTAAAACAGAAATTTTGTTATCGCCATTGAGGCAATAATAATAAAATTCTTGTTTATTCTCTATTCACTGGACAATAAGCAATTCTGCACTTCTGGGGATACTTCGCTCTCCCACAAGTAGTTTCCACTCGAAGACTTTTATAGTGATTAAAGAGTCATAGGTAGTTAGCTCATGGAAGCAATCAGAAGGGAGTAGGGGTGAGAGGTGTCTTTATTTTAGATCGAGTTAGGACCGTGGTCTTATTAAACCCTAGTCAGGGTGACACCACTTAGGACACAGGATTAAAGACTAAATTGAGGCCCTTTCAGAATTGTGTAGATGTTGTCCAAGAGTCCAGGAAAAAACAAGTCACAAGAGTTTTTTTGGAGCGGATATTGAGTTCTAGTCTTGAATATTTTCCCTTTTAGACAGGGGAAAAAAACAACAAATCTCCAAATACGAAGTTGTAAATATTAGGTTCCTTGGACTTATTTTTAAGAATGATAAAGATTGTAGGACTTTATAAAAAAAAAAAATAAATCCACTGATAAGTTTCCTACTTTAATGAAATTATGAAATAATTGAATTTTTTTATACTGAATATTTGCTATATTTTCAGAGAGAACTGGAGGGACAGAGCAGGGGAGAGAGAATTTTTTTTTTTTTAAAGATTTTATATATTTGACAGAGATCACAAGTAGGCAGAGAGAGAGGTGGAAGCAGGCTCCCTGCTGAGCAGAGAGCCCGATGCGGGGCTCGATCCCAGGACCCTGAGATCATGACCTGAGGTGAAGGCAGAGGCTTTAACCCACTGAGCCCCCCAGGCGCCTGAGAGAATCTTAAGCAGGCCCCATGCCCGGCAGGGAACCTCACCTGGGGCTTGATTCCATGACCCTGAGATCATGACCTGATCCAAAATCAAGAGTCAGGGGCTTAACTGACTGAGCCACCCAGGCGCCCCAGAATATTTGCTATTTTCAATGAATCCACTCTGTTTCTTTTTATTGATACCATATAAAGGTTTTTTTTCTTTTTAAACTTTCCCATAATGTTAGTTGGGATTAAATGTTGTAATTAGGGGCACCTAGGTGGCTCAGTGGGTTGAACCTCTACCTTCGGCTCAGGTCATGATCTCAGGGTCCTGGGATCGAGCCCCACATCGGGCTCTCTGCTCAGCAGGGAGCCTGCTTCCCCCTCTCTCTTCCTGCCTCTCTGCCTACTTGTGATCGCTCTCTCTGTCATATAAATAAAATCTTAAAAAAAATGTAATTAGTAACAAATCTGAATGTTGGCGTAAAGCACCACTTAGTTTTTTTTTTTTTTTTAAAGATTTTATTTATTTGACAGAGAGAAACACAGCGAGAGAGGGAACACAAGCAGAGGGACTGGCAGCAGGAGAAGCAGGCTTCCCGCAGAGCAGAGAACCTGATGCGGGGCTCGACCCCAGGTCCCTGAGATCTGACCTGGGCCGAAGGCAGACGCTTAACGACTGAGCCACCCAGGCGCCCCAACCACCACTTAGTTTTTAAACTGCACTTTATTTTGTCGGTTACTGCCCATCCCCTTCCCTGCTGAGAATGACTGAGCTCGAGTCGGTTTTTGTTATATTGTAAAAGTACGATTCACATCAATCATTTATTTTATTCTCTACATAGCTTCCTTTCGGAATTAAAGTCAAGGTTAATGTCTGTTTTTCACACAGAATTTGTCCAATTCCATACTCGTTCCTGTGAGATGTTTGAAGTATAAGAAAATACTTCATTTTTTTCAAAATGTTTAGCAATCATTTTAGTTAAAAGTATACAGTTCAATAAAACATTTCATTTTTAGAGCAGATAAAAAAGGGAAACTGTTTAAAACATAGGATGCATAGTTAAAAACTACTTAACATTTGACTTTGCAACAGAGAAACATGGAAGCACATTACTTTTTTGTATTCTTAATACTAAGAACTCTGCTTCTAAAGATGGCCATAAAAACTCCTATGGTTATAAGTAACTTAACTTGATGGGTAATAATATGGTAGGTTCCATATCCTATGCGAGAATGCTGGGAACCTGTTTTTTGTGGTTTTGTCCACGTAACTGGAAATCGTGGGTATTTCGTCTTTATCGGAACTCCCGGAGCTTGTGCCCAGGATCGGGGAAGGAACAGCACAGTCTCTGTCCCCTGACTCTTCCGGGCCTTCTTGCTGGTTACCTTTTAGGAAGTCTTTCAGAACTTGCTTGAAGATGTAGACTATTTCCCACGGCAGTACATCATTTTCTGCCAGAACTTCTCGAAATCTGCAGGGAAACCGGTAATGAATACTCAATTCAGAAACTTTCTTTTGTCCTTTCTGTTTATCTCCAAAATACAGCGTAAATATCGTGACCCTATAGTAGTTGCTCACCGTTTTGGGTAATCTGCACATTCCTTTAAAATTATGCATCTTAGTAAAGAAATTCTGAATATTATTTAAAAATATTTCCTAGCCAGTAAGATGTCAATGGATATTTTTGTCCAGTCTGTCCTTGGGGATTTTGGTTGCGGGATTTTGATCCCCATGATTAAAGAATTTACACGATAGAATACGATTTCCAGTCTAGATGTATGAGGAACTTAGACTCGACAGTAGCAAAATATCACAAAAGAGAACATAGTATTTTTACCTGCTGAGAATAGTTCCAGTTTGACAAGGCTGAACTTGTGAGCAAAGGACTTCAAGTTGTCTTTGTTCAGTCGCTGGGATAGTCGTGTGGGGATTCTGGTAGTTTCTCAGCCAGTTGTAATCCACACCTGTTTTTTTCACTTTTTGTTCATTTTCGATCTCTTGTATTAATCGCTCTCTCTCCTTCAGATGCCACTTTAATTCCCGAAGCAGAGTCTTCGTCACTACATCGGAGCCAGGATAGTGTGTGGGTTTGTAGGAATCATATTTTGGCCATTTCATCCAGCCAAAAAGTGGCATTTTTAGCCTATGGAAATATTCTCACTTGTTTATTTGCGCAAACTGTTGTCCTGATGAGCAAATATCTGTTTCTTTACAATAAACTTGCCAGAAAAGTGCATGAGTTTTTCACTGGTTAGATATGCAGGTCAGAATAAGATTAGAGCATGGATTAAAGCTTTTCAATTTCTAACTAGGTCAGTACCAAAAACCAAGCTTTGAAAATACATTCATGTAGTTGAGCAGAAGCGAAATACACAAAGTCAGAGATAATCTCCAGACTGAACATTTTCTGAAAATAACATTGACAGTTGCTATTAAAAGTTCTTAGGAGGCTTTAAAATATTAATGTATAGGAAGTGCTGTCTATAAACACATTCTGGACTTAGATTTTGTGCAGACAGGGTTTAAAGCGTACCTGGTAAGTTGGTGGATCCGAAGTGGTGATGCTCCAAAGGGTTTGCCCGAGTTGGTGGCGAAGCTGTGGTTTACTCGGGCATATGCTGGGCTCCTGGCTGTGTCCCTGTTGGAAGGAGTGAGCCTCCTTATTTACCCACGGAAACTGTATTTGAGATAAATAAGTTTCTATGTTAGGAATGAGGTTGTGATGTCTTCATTTAGAGAGACTGCTCATTAATTCACCTTGTAAGCAAGCTAGAAGGCATGACAGAAATAACTTGTCATTCTTCACAAATTATATAACGGTCTACCTTTTGAATGTGGCTCAGTTTGAGAAAGATGCCGGCAGCAGTGGGCTCTGGTCCTCAGTGCACTCGGACTTCTCTTGGGTAATGAGACGGGAACGACAGCGCGAGGCAGCAGGGATGTGCTCCCGGCTACGGGGAGACTGTCGCGTGGTGCGATGCTCCGCTGTGCGTAGCTGTAGGTCACAGTTTAGTGCTGTATTTTTATGCCTGTGGAGCGCTAAAAATAACCACGCTGCTTTTATTCTTCAGCTTAACTCTCAGGCCATCTAGAAGCCAGGTCACTGTCCCCTCCAATGAAAGCAGGAAAAACAGATCAGTCTTGATGATTTGCGAAATTCCCATTTTGAGAACGTTTGTTACGACTGAGCAAAGTAGGCAGAGAACGCCGATACCCGTCATGGGAAATATGTAGTAAAGGGTTTTTGTTCTCATTCTGTTTCTCTTGCTTAATAATGGTTAAATTTACATTTTTAAGCAAGTTGTAATGCGGAGGACATAAACATGTAAGTAGGTAACTCAAAAAATATGCTTTATAATTTCTTTAAACACATAGCAATAGTAGATTAAGGTTAGGGAAAAAATAGAGATCCAAGAACATATAAACTTGAAAACAAAGTCTTATAGTTCATTACAGCAGAGCTGATATTCTAGTGTTTTCTTCTGGGACTGAAGGGGAGGCGCTTATACTTACTGCACGTGCGTATCTCCTTATAAAGTGGCTCGATATTGTGCTGTTTTTCCTTCCGGTGCCGGATGTATGTTTTTGCTCAAGGGCGGACAGGTCTTTCACTCTCTGGTTCTGTGTAAAGTGACTACACAGTGGCTTTTCCTTTTCTTTTTTTTTTTTTTTAAAGATTTTATTTATGGGACAGCGAGAAACACAGCGAGAGAGGGAACACAAGCAGGGGGAGCGGGAGCGGGAGAAGCAGGCTCCCTGCTGAGCAGAGAGTCCGATGTGGGGCTCGATCCCAGGACCCTGAGATCATGACCTGAGCCGAAGGCAGAGGCCCCAATCCACTGAGCCACCCAGGCGCCCCTGGCTTTTCCTTTTGTAACATTTATTTCTCTGTTGCCTTTTCCGAGTAGCGAACCGTGAGGAACAGACAGGGTTTCTGTCAGACCTGGGTGTCAGGCCTGATCGGGGGGATGCGTGGGGTCAGCCCGGTGCTCCTGCTGCTTGTGTGTGACAGAGGCCGCTGTCAGCACTCGTTCTCTGCAACGAGAAGGTCTTCCCATTACATTGTGGAGAGCGTGAACAGGAGAGGAAAGTTTATCACGACGCAAGTGTCCTATCAGATTTTCTACCGAAGTTACAAAGAATCCTGATATTTCTCCCTTTGAATGACCCCCTTGTTATTGCTTTAATTCTTAGCATTTTTGTCTCTGAGGTGGTAACAAGGTCAGACCTACCGGATATGGAACATAAACTGAGTTTCTTTTCAGGGCCTCTGCCGCCCAGCGTTATCCCTCCCTCTCCCCGCCTTCCCTGTCGCTCTCCCCGGCGGCAGGCCTGGCTGTCCTGACACTTGTCGTGCTCCCTCTGACCCCTCAGAGGGGCTCTCACTGACTCTTCTGAGATGTTTACTCTTTCTCTCTTCCATTTACACACATCATAATTCTTTCTTCCAGGGCCCAGTTTAAATACCAGCTAATGTTTTCTTTTGTCTGAGGGAAAACAGCCTATTTTCCTTGGCTCTAGTGTTCCTTTGAACTTGTAGAAAGATTGGCCCGTTCTTGTTCTCTCTTCTCCCTATTTTCTAGTCCTTTCTGACTAGATTCCGCTCTGCCCTCCATTGGAATTGCTGGCGTTCAGTCTCAGCAGGTGTTTGTTGACTGTGCTGTGGCCTGATGCTGGCTCGGGTCTGGGGGGCCAAGTGGACAAGGCAGACCTCGTCTCTCCCCTTGCGGAGAGCACCTTCCAGGGGGAAGGCAGGTAGGAGCACGTGAGTCATCCAGGAAGCTGACCACGGATCACAGATGGGGAGGGTTGTTTAACCCACTGGGGGCCTCCCCCAGTTCCATGTGGAGGCCAGCGAAGGCCTTTCTGGGGAGAAGGTGTCCTTGGAATGGAGATTTGAAGGCGAGTGAGCTGCTACACAGAGAGCCTCTTGAATACCGTCTCCCTCTTGGTTAGCACCTGTCTTGCCGTCGTGACTCCCGCTGCGGTGCAGCCCTCACAGAGCTTTTCTTACCCGTCAGCTTACATTCTGCACACCTTCCTCTGATGTGTTAATTGTGTAAACCTGTGTTTCTCATACTCCGGGTAGGCTACTGGTATTAGCATCAATTGTATTTTTTCTGTCCTAGATCCTGAGATTGGTTGAAATAGAGCCCAAATATCCAGCCCCCATTACCTCGTAGATGGAGAATGTAAATATTTGTAGATCAGGGTAAGAAAGTACCTTTATGTTACTCCTTCCTATTAGGCAATGATCAGATTAACTTGGATTTTATTAAATATTTTAGTAATGCAATTAATATTTAAGGAGAAACTAAAAATGTGTTAAATTTCCTTCCCTAGTATTTTTTTTTCTTTAAAATATTTTAATTAAAATACACTGGTGCATGTACTTTTTAAAGTTGAAAGTCACGTTTATATTGGGTTGTGCATGTGCCCCTGATTTACGGGAATTCTTAGTGTTCTCCGGTGCCGTGGGATATGGATGTTTTGTCCTGAGTGGCCCTTGCTCTTGCCCTTTAACCTTTCTGGAGACGTCGTTCATTAGCTTATATGACATTCAGTTTGTTGTTTTTGTCCTTTTTGACTTTTCCTTTTCGTGCTCCCATTCATGAAGGCCTCCTCTACTCCATAGTTCTCGAATGTTGGAGAACATTAGCTTTACAGGCTTAAAAACATAAGTGCCTGGGTTTTGAATCCATTTGGAATTGACCTGAGGTTGGTGTGAGGTGTAGGGTTACCAGATCGGGTAGCCAGTGTCTAAAGCAGGTGGTCACTGCTGCATTCTGGGGGTTTTCCTCATTCTTCATATGCCGAGTAGCCGTGTGTGTCCTGGGCATTTTGATGTGATGGGACCCTGGGGCTTGTTTAAGCCGTCTGGGGCGTGCAGCTGAGCAGCTGTGTGCAGGCAGCGAGTTCTCCCAGCCCCTGGGGGTTCTAGGTCTCCGTGGGTTTTCAGAGCCATTGAGGTGCCGTGGGCGTCTGTCCTGCACGGTGCCACCTGTTGGCCGTTTGTAGTTCAGCCCTTGGTCCGCAGTCGGTGGTGGGCTGTTGCGGGTCCGCGCGTGCTTGTGCAGCCTTGGGGTGAGCCCACTAGCTTATGGACGGCCTTGGGGCGTGCGTCTCCATTTCGCGGGTGCTCTCCTGGCCCCGAGGCAGCTCCCCTTTTTGGTCTTCCAGTGCTCGGCTCCCCCCTGCGCTCCCTGCCCATGCAGCTGCCTGCGTTCTCGTCTAGGGTCAAGCAGTGCAAGGACCTGGGAGGAGAGAAGGCAGGGAGGGTCTGCCCTACCCTCTGGGAGACCGGGTTTCCCCTCCTTCGAGTCTGAGGTTCTTGCTGAGCCCTGGAACATGAGAGAGGAGAAAAGAGAAAAACTGGGGACTGCTGTCACTTTGAGCATTTGGGGTCCCTTTCCTTGCTCCCCGAGGCACAAGAGCACTTCCAGGGCGCTGTCCAGGCCAGGACCCGTGTCTGCATTTGGCACTGCGGTGAGTTCAGCTCAGGGGACAGCAGAGTTAAACAGTGGCAGGTGCCCCGCCGGTGGCCCACCAGGGCTCGGAATTCTGGTCTTGCTCCCCGTCTGCCCATCGCTGTGCTTCCGGAGCCTCGGGTAGCAGCCCGCGCGTTCCGGCTGGTCTTCCCAGCAGAGGGGACCAGGGGGTCCTGGGGATCCAGGGGAGCTCTAGTCCAAGCTGCCGGTCTCTGGCCTGGGTTGTGGGGCGAGTGCGTCCAGTGGTGTCCCTGCTCCTGCCGCGTCGGCCCGCAGCCCCTCACCCTGCCCCAGCGGCTCGGAGCGTCCTGCTCAGTAGGAGTTGGGTGTTGCTGTTGCTGTCCCCACGTAAAACCCACCCCCCTCGGAGCAGGAGCCAAACTCTTTGTCACCAGCCCCTGCCAGCAGCCTGCCCCCTGCCGTCCCCGGGAACCACCCCCCTTCCCTGTACCTCTGGGCTCCCCCTACTTCTGGCTTCCTCTGCCTCCCGACTCTTGCTGGCACACTTGCCTCGGGCTCCGGCTCCCGCTCTTCTCCCTCCGTTCTTCCTCCTCCTCGGGGGGCACGGCCCTTCTCTCGCTTCTGACCTTTGCTTTCCTGCCCCCTTCTCAGTTAACACTGCGGCCGCCCCTCCCTGTCTCCTCTCCTGGTTGTATTATCTCTGTGGACTTATCTCTGTCTAATATACTATGTTAGCCTTTATTTTTCCTTTCCTAGCTAGACTATAAGCTTCCTGAGAAGTCAGCTAGCTGCTTTCTGGGGGCGGGGAGAGGAGCAGTGGGAGAGGGAGAGAGACTCTTAAGCAGGCTCCGTGCCCAGTGTGGTGCCCAACGTGGGGCTCAGTCCCATGACCCTGAGATCATGAGCTGAGTGGAAACCAAGAGTCATTGCTTAACTGCCTGCGCCCCCCAGGCATCCCCGGTGGCTGCTTTCTCCCGAGTAATGGTAACGGAAGAATGCTGCTGTTGATCATGAATATCAGGCCAAAAGTAAGATTTAATGCAAATAGCATCTTAATAAAAGTAAATCTCCTATTTCAAGAATTGGTATTATACAGTCTTCTCTATGACAGCAGGGCCGTGAAATTAAATATTGATGATACAATATAAATGGTAGTATATTTTGCATATCACAATGCAGTTGTCTTTTTTTTTTTTTTTACTTAACATCTTGGATGTTTTTACCTACTAGTATGAATACAGCCATGGCAGTCCTTGAAAAGATGCCTGCTAAGTAGGAGTGTGCTCCAGTCGGGCTTAGCCCTCTGTCGGACATGGGTTTTCAGGTCTTAACTATTACAGATACTGTGAAAAGGTTCCTTCCTTTCATAATGTTTGGACCCTTCCTCCCTGGAGTCGTTTATAATGCCTCTTAAATTTCCCTCCGTATCACTAATGACTTTGTATACACCTAGGTCTCCTCCACTAGAGGGACCGGTTCTCGAGGGCGAGGACGTTATTTTGTCTTCTGTGGGATGTCCAGTGTCTCGGGCAGGGCCTCGCGTGTGCTGCTGCTCAGTGACTGACTGCTGAGTAAATGAACGCTCTGTGTGTGTGTGCCTGAGCCGCCTCATCTGCGTGGTGTTGTGCGGAAGTCACTGCGGGGGACAGTGCGGCTCAGGTGCGGGCAGATCGCCCTTCTGGAGAACAAGCGGTCCTGCCCACGTCGCAATGCGCTGTGATCGGAGAGCAGGCCTTTCTTTCTGCCACTCTGAGGGACGGAACAGTGGTTTCTCACTTTGTGTTTGCACTAAGCGGCCAGTAGATGTGGAGTGCAGTGTGTTTTCATTTGCTGATTGACCATTTGCACGTTTTCTTCTGTGATTCAGTGCAAAAGTAACTATTCAAGAATTCCCCTGGCACATGGGGTTCTTGGCTTTTCAGAAACAGTGTAGTAATACTGATTATTCTTTGCAGGCCACTCAGCCAGAAGAGCTCAGAAGTAGAGTATATTAACAAGTACAGACAGCTCGAAGCCCAAGAATTTGATATGTACGGCAGTGCTCAGCCAACCAGTGGGCCAGGTAAGTGGGTGTCTTTAAATGTGGAAAAGTGTGCTGCATTAGTTACTCACAAATAAAACATGGCAGTCTTTAAAGTCTTTAAGAAATGTAATATTTTGGTCAAGAAAGAATCCATATTGCTGGTTAAGTGTATATTGGTTGTATATTGGGGGAGTGTATATTGGGTTGTAAATAAGTCATTTTTTTTCCTATTTTATTTTTTTAAATATTTTGTTAATTTATTTGACAGATCACAAGGAGACAGAGACAGGCAGAGAGAGTTCGGGGAAGCAGGCTCCCTGCTGAGCAGAGAGCTCGAAGGGGGAGGGCTCGATCCCAGGACCCTGAGATCACGACCTGAGCTTAACCCACTGAGACACCCAGGTGTCCCTTTCTCTTTTAAATATAGTTTCTAAACAGTCTGTTTTTTTTGAAAGACTAGTGGTCTTTTAGGTTACTGTTAATTAGAGCTCCCTAAAATTTTAAAAAAATGTTTGTTAAGGATTTTATTATTTTTTACACCCGGTGTGAGGCAGAACCAATCAAATTTTGATCTGCTCAAACACAGAACCCCAAGATCAAGAGTCACATACATCACTGATTAAGCCAACCAGGCGCCCCTCAAGAATTACCTAAAATTCTTACTTAAAAATGACTGTAGTTTTTTTAAATAACAAACATGTTAAAACAAAATCTTAAATAATGCTTAAATGTATAAAGTAAAAATTTCTCCTTAACACTCCCTTCCCTTCACCCCTCACCCCCCTCCCCGCCTTGGGTATAGTTGAGTATGGATTAAGTTACTCACTTTCTGTGAGTATGCAGTTTCTTTTTCTCAGCTACTTATTAGCATCAGGCCCTGTTTGTATAACAAGTCATACAAATTGATTTGTTGCTTTATCACAGACTTTGTCAATTCAAGTAAGAAGTTCTATCTCCTATCCTGCCCTTTGTACATACTTCCTTGCACTTAGGGGCAGAAGTAGGGGTTAGAGTAATTTCCTTTTCTTTTTTAGCGTTTTTAAAAATTTTTTAAATAGCTTTTTAAAAAAACTTGAAATTTAAAAATTTCCTTTTCTTTTTTAACGTAGTTAAAAATTGCTATAAACATATAGCAATACATAAATTGCTATATGTAATAGCATATTAATCTGTATCCTTCTTGGGATTTGTTTGAGCTTCTTGACAGTGCAGAATATTGGTATTTTTCACCATTCTGGAAAAGTCCTGAGCCATTATCTGTGTCTCAGAGTCTCATTTAGTTTTGTTTTCTCACTGTTTGGGTCACTATCCTACATTCAGGTTACTTTCTTATTGCTTATGTTTCATCTTAGAGCGAGAACGTGTTGAGTTCTCTGTCTTCGTCCCTGTGGCGTTGCCTGGCTGCAGGCTTCCTCACTGTGGGCTCCACCCCTGGGCGCCCTTTGTGTGTTTCCTCTACTGCCCTTAATTGCCCCGAGGAGGAAGGTGTGTCTGAGGGGTCCAGGGTACTGTCATCAGAAGTGATAGTTCCAAACCCGTGTGCTCCTTGATCAGTTTTTATTTACGCTAGGAGAGGTACAGAGTTGTGTGTATAAGAATGTTGACTGCTTCGTGGCTTTTCTGGGGGGGGGCGTGGAGGTCTCTTGGATGTCAGTGGACCGTGTGGGGTGGGGGACAGCACAGCTTCTGCAGAAGCGTGGAAGGCCGTGTGTCTTCCTGGGCAAAGATCTCCGTCATTTCCTCTGTCCATTCGGGGAAGTGTTACTAGTTTTCAGACGACTGGGATGTAAGCCTTCTGCTTACACCCACATGTCCTGGCCCTGGGGCACACGGCCTGCGGGGCTCGGAGCCCGCCACGGGGGACCGCCACTGTCTCAGGGCCACTAGGTTGCAAGAGAGTGCCTGGTCTGGTAACTTCTGATTTGGGCCAGCGTTTGGAACTGCTCTTTGCTTTCTCTGTCCCTGGCATCTTTATATGTTTGGAGCTTTTCACCGGGCAGTCACATAAATTACAGCTTTGACTACGTTCAGGGGATTCATTCAATGACCAGTATTTTTCAGGGTGTGTGCCAGGGACTGTGTGGGGCCACGGGAACGTGCTAAGTAATAAGGCCTGCTCCCTCCTCACATAGAGGTTTATTCATGTAGTTACGCACATGGATGCTTCTGGAGATAAATGCTCTGAAAGACAGCTCTGGGGGCCTGAGACAAGGGTTTCTGTCTGTCCTGAGGTACTAAGGGTGTAACACGAGCTTGGAGCTGCAGGGCCGGAAGTTACCTGGGTGGTGTGGGGTCAGGGCGGAGGGCACATGTACGGGGGTCTGTGATGGGGAGGCCCGGCCTCGAGCCCTGAAACAGGCATCGTTGCTGGGGAACCGAGAGTGGAGGTGGGCAGGCCTGGGCTCGGTCAGTCGTGGGCTGGATAATACCCCCAAGAGGTCCACCTCCGAACCCCTTGAACCTGTGACTGTGGTACCTTCCAGGGTAAAAGGAACCTGGCAACTGCGATTAAGTTAAAGAGCTTGGATGGGGTGGTCGTGTAGGGCCCCCAGTGTCGTCACGGGGTTCTTGCCCCAGAACGGTAGGGGGATCAGAGTCAGGAGGAGATGTGGTAGTGGGGGCCATGGTTTGGAGAGATGGGAGAAAGGGGCCCACAAGCCAAGGAATGCAGGCGGCTTCTAGAAGCTGAAAAGGTACAGGAACAGAGTTTTCCGGAACCATCCACACGGCGCCTTGGGCTTAGCCCGGTGAGATGGATTTTGGACTTGCAGTCCTGGGACAGTGTGTATTGTTTTAAACCACTTAGTTTATTGCAGGAGCAGTAGCGAACCAGCGCAGCGGGACTGGATGGGGCTGGGTGAGAGGCGCGGCTGGTGGCAGAGCCTCTGGGCCCTGCCTGGGAATTTTGGTCTTTTTTTTTTT
>CM053609.1:119973384-119992779 GCA_028646535.1 Procyon lotor | reverse complement strand
GTAAATTTATGTAGTTATGCCACCATCACCACGATGTAGTTTTAAAAAACCTGTGTGAACCTCTGAGGGTGACGAAAGGCCAGAGGCCCACGCGGTGGTCAGGGTTGGCACAACCCCACACACCTACTCCTACAGCCGCTGAGCTGGATTAGCACAAGCCCACCTGCCGAAGGCCTAACCAGTCGGGGTGCGGTCAGCCTTGCTGACGGGGCCCTACAGAGCTGAAAGGGAGCACCCATCACTGGTCCCTGCTTGCCCGAGGCAGCGTCCTGTGCTGCCGGGACCCAAGCTGTGTTGGGCATGGGCTTATGACCTACTGGGGCCATCACACCCCTTCCCATGTACATTTTGGGTGGACTTCTTTGTGTTTTATAAGCACTTCTAATGTTTCCTAGCATTGTTTCTGACGTGGGTGCCGGTGCCTTGGGCAGATACCTGAGATGACCCACTGAGTTTCTCAGTGGGTTTGCCATTTGCAGATCCTCCCCTACATGAGTCAAACTTCAGTGCAAAGTACGCAGAAAAATACCGTTATGTAAAAAACTGGAGAGAATACTAAAATTAGCCTTTCTCACAATTGCTAAGGCAGCTTTGGTTACTTAATACCTTTTAAAAAGCATACAACTTACCCTAGAAGTTTCTGACGAGCATTATCCTGTAACTGTGCAATTCTTTCTGGCCCAAGAAACTTCGACCCATTTGGTCCGTCACACACCAGCTTGTTAATAGCAGCCCTGAGGATATTAATCTGTAAATAAACGACAACAGGAATGCTCATATGCTTCTACTACAGCTGAACTCCATTCTACATTTAAACGATTCATTAGCAAAGTCATTCACAGGCTCTCCTTACAGCTTTTATTACTGAGAGCGTGCACACAAGTGTACAAGTACACTTGTACCAGGGCAAGCAGGGCGAGGTGCAGAGGGGGCGGGGGACCAAGACGCTCAGGGGGCTGCTGCACTGAGCTCGGAGCCCATCGTGCAGCTCAATCCCAGGACCTCAAGAGCACGACGTGAGCCAAAATCAAGAGTCAGAGAGACGCTCAACTGAATGAGGCACCCAGACACCCCCAGAGTTCATATTCCTGTAACTATCATCAGTATGGTTTCTGGAGCAATTAAAACAACACAAATAACATCAATAACCACTACCCTAATTTAAGAAACAGTAACAAAAAAATTTAAAAATCAGCAAGAAAGGTTCAGACCTTTCCGTCTAATCCTATTTGTTAAACTCGTGGGGTGACATAGTTCAAAACCTACCTGTATCATACACGTTCCTCTCAATTTGCAATGTTTCCGTTGAAGCCCAAGGGGTCTCTCACCCCCAGAGGTATGACAAGTCATGTTCCGTGACCAGTCTCTGTCACAGTTTTGTAATAAAACTCTCCATTCTGACTACTTTGAGATCTACAGCAGAGCCGCAAACGCAAACCAGACCGGGAAGTGGGCCCCCAGCCCTGCCAGGAGGCGCTCACGCCCCGGCACTCGGGTCTCACCCGGAAGCCCGGGCTCCATCCGGACTGCCCAGCTGCCCACCAAGGCCCCGCTCCGGTCAGGGCCCGAGCCAGGGCACCACCCTGCACCCGCGTCACGGCTCCCCAGTGCCTCTCACCGAGAGCAGTTTCTCAGACTTTTCTTGCTTTTCAAGACCTTGGCAGTTCTCTAAGGAGTTCTGGGCAGATCTTCCGTGGGATGTCCCCAGTTTGGGCTTGTGTGACATTTTCCCATGGTCAGACTTAGTGATGGGTTTTGGGGAGGAGCCTCCAGGGGTGAGGTACCTTCTCTCCCATCAGACCAGGGCACGGGTGCCATCACCACGACAGAGGACGGTGACGCTGAGGTGGTGTCCACTGGACTTGCATACCGCAAGGTTTCCCCCTCTCCCTTGCCCTCCTCGTCTGCCTGGAAGCGCGTCACTGGGTCCAGTCTACCCTCGAGGTGGCGTTCGGGGCAGATGAAGCTCCACTTCCTGGAGCATGTGTCTACAGGTACGCGAGATCTGCCTCTTCGTCCTCGTTTGTATTAAATCATTTACTCCCACCCTTGTGGACACACAACCGACAGTCACCGGACACGCGGAGTTCCAGTCCAACACCAGAGCAAACAGCCCAGCTTGGGCCAGCAGGCACTCTCAGTCGGCCCCCGTGTCCCGCCGACGTGCCCCTACCCCTACGTTCTCCGGCCACCTCGTTCCTCCACAAGGAGTCCTCAGTTCTCCCAGCCCCAATCGTTTTTCCAAGGAGCCCTGGTTCCTTCTACTGGAAGATCCTATCAGAAACCACAGTCTGGGTACCGGGTCTGTTGACGGCTAAGTGGGTGTCACGGCTTCTAGGCCCTCCCAGGGCCTGGTGACGGGTGTCTGTGTGTGCAGCCACCACATATACACGATACGCATCTGTGTGTGTAAAAGTTACACAGGAATTCACACGGATGACCGTCAGGCTCGCCTGGCTCGCACACCCAGGCACTGGCCCGTCCAGCCCAGCACCACGGACAGCAGCCGCAGACCGAAGCAGCCGGACCACGGAGGGGACAGAGCTTATGTGCAGCTGCTTTCTGGCAGCAGCCACACAGTTTCCAAAGCTCCTTTTTCTCCTCAGTGCAACGACCTGTGTGCCCCTCCTTCATGGGGACCGGTCTGTGGGCTGAGCAGCCCGGGGAGCCCCTCTCTCTGCACGCCTAAGGCCCAGCCTTCCCCAGAGTGTGTCACGTGAGCACATCACCTCCGAGTCCTGGCTTCTCCCCCACGGAGACAGGCATTTAAGACTTACTCCGATCACCCCTCCTGCTTCTGTGCTGCCTTGCAGGCCATCGCACGGGGTCGTTAAACATTCCCCTACTCACAGGACATTGTGATTGCTCCTCGTCTCCTGCAGGTATGAATCATGAACAGAGCAATCACTGTTCCCCTGGAGAGTCTATGTGGATATAACTGTTCAGACCTCTTGGGTAAATCCTCAGAGGGAGGATTCTTGGATCTCACGATAGATGCGTTCAATGTTTAGGAATCCCGTCTTCCAAGACAGGAGCATACCGCGGCCCCACACGCTCACCAGCGTCGGTTACCGTCAGCTTCCGGATTGTGGCCACCGGGACGGGCACGCGGAGGACTGTCATCGTGGTCCTAACGTGCGTTTCCTAACCAACAGGCCAGTGCGCAACTGTGCTCACTGCTGTCCACAGTTTTACTCAGTTACCTTTTTTTGTAATGACCAGGCCTTAAGACTTCTTTACATATTATGGACAAAAGTCCTTTATCACGTAATTGACTGGCGAGTGTCTTCTCCTGAGAGCAGCCTGGGCTCCCCCCTCCTGCAGGCCCCGTGGCAGAGGGAAGTCTTTAATCCTGACAGAGTCCAGCTTCTCCGTTTTCCCTTTAACAGGCTGTGGTTCTGCTGTTGCTCCTACACACTCACCATCACACCCAAGATCATACGCATTTTCCCCTATTCCTCCTTTCTTCCCGAAGTGTTCTCATCTTACGGTTTACAATCAGACCTACAATCTAAGGAGGATCTTTAAACCCAAAGCACCAATAGGCGACAGAGCAGCTGGGTCGGGCCCACGGAGCGCTGCGAGCGCAAGAGCAGTGGCCTCCCGCAGCGCCGCATGCACCCCCCCCATGCGGTGACGTCTGGGCCGCTCCTGAGAACCAGGAGGGGTCGGGTACTCAACAGCACTGCTGCGCAAACTGTCTGTGCTGAAGGGCCGGCTTCTCACTTTGTAAAAGGCAATGAAACTGAATTCGTACAGGGATGCCTGGGAGGCTCAGTGGGTTGGGCGGCTGCCTTTGCCTCAGGTTAGGATTCCAACGTCCTGGGATGGAGTCCCACATCGGCTCCTTGCTCGGCAGGGACCCTGCTTCTCCCTCTGCCTCTGCCTGACACTCTGCCTGCTTGTGCGCACACGCTCTGACAAATAAATAAAATCTTAAAAAAAAAAAATTACTACGACAATGAAATAGAAGAAGAAAAGCATATAAAATACCAGCCCAAATTATTCATTATTAGATTCAAAAGCCATAAAATTCCTTTGTCAACGTGCTTCCTAAATGGCTGAGTGCTTAACCCGAACTGCTACAGGGTCCTCTGCGCAGCAGGCCCCCCGCACCCGTAAGCAGGGTGAGGCTGGGCAAGACTTTGCTTCCTCTCTCCCACCCTGGCCTGGCAACGGTGTGCGGCTGGTGTGGACTGGGCAGGAGACCCGGACAAGAGTCACAGCAGGGGCACCTGGGTGGCTCAGTCGTTAACTGTCTGCCTTCGGCCCAGACCAGATCCCAGGGGCCTGGGATCGAGCCCCACATGGGGCTCCTTGCTCGGCAGGAAGCCTGCCTCTCCCGCTACCACTCCCTCTGCTTGTGTTCCCTCTCTCGCTGTATTTCTCTCTGTCAAATAAATAAAATCTTTAAAAAAAAAAAAAAAAAGAGTCACAGCAGTCCTCCAGCCCTGGTGATTACTTCTACCGCCCAGACAGGCTTACGGCGCCGGGAGAGCCCACAGGAGAAATCCCGAGAGCACCAACCATCTCGGTCGGAGAGGAGATGGAGGGAAAAGTGAAATCGGCAGGTGAAGGGAGAGGGAGGCCCTCGGGGACCAGCGGCGCAGGTCTGTATGCAAAGCACCGCGTCGGACACCGTGCTCACTGTTAAACGGGGAGCGAACCAATCGCGAGACAGCGCCATGCAGACTGGGCGCGAGACGGACGTGGCTGCTACGGCGCGACAGACACGCGTCTTACCTCCACGATGTCCTCCACGTTGAACTGAACGTCAAACGCTAGCTCGATGTCGTGCTCCGGCAGGATAGGGGCCCCCGTAGTTGGATTCCACCCCAAACCACAGAGGACTCCCGTGTAGCATTTTCCTTCCCGATCAACCCTAAAGGAAAAGTTTTTAGAAGAGTTAATATTTCAAAATGATTAAACCACTGGTTTCCTCAAAGGAAGCGGCCAATACAATCACCCCAAGCCCTGCCAGCCCCGTTCAGTCCGGTAACTCGTTGCATCTTGGCATTTTCTCTTCCCGGTGTTACACTGGACATAATGGAGCACACGTAGTTACAAGGACAGTAAATATGTTTATTAGTCCATTATTTAGGTTTTTACATTTCTCACTATGGCAAATAACATAAAGAATATTTTGTTTCATTCACTTTTTTCCCTACCTTTAAATTCTTCCCGTGGGTTAAATTATTAGTGAGGTTTCTGCAAAACAGGTTATACACGTATATTTATGGCTTGTGAAAGAAGTCTAGCACTTAGTAAAAGCTTACAAGACGTTGGTCCCACTTCCTAGGCTGAAACAACCGTACACACAACACGAGGCGTCATATCCTCGTTTCACCAAAACCTGCCCGTCTTCTCCAGCACCCTGTCCTGCCACTTCCATGTTCAATCTGATGACCCTCTCCCTCTGGGCTGTGGGCCACCTGCCAGGTCCAGGACCCCGCCGTGTCTCACTGGACTCCCGTGACTACCTGACCCATCTCCTCCACACCTACTCCTGCCTCTTCGAGTCTGCTTCCCACGCAGCAGAGAGTGTTCATTTTCAGAACAAATCCCGTCATCTTACCCCCTCGCTTAAGGGCTTCTGCTGGTTTTCTGTGGCATTTCGCACAAACCCTGAGCTACTCCGCTCCCCCATGTCATCTCAAACCACATGCACCCCTGACAACCCCACGCCAGGCTCCAGCACCCCTGGCTTCCCTACAGGCCAGTCAGGCTCCTCCGGGGGAACCCGTCCTCCCCCTGCCTTGCCCCCAGAGCCCTCTGTCCCCAGGCTCCTTCTTCTGTCCCAGATGTTAGTTTAAAGGCCAGCACCACAGCCCAGAACAGGATCAACAAACAATTCTAAAATGAATGAACAGATATTAACACTTAATACCTTTTAAAATATTTTGCTAATTTTGACTTTCAACTCAAACCTTTTCCCATAAACTAGATCAATAAAGTTTTGAGGAAAACAATCCAGGCAAAAACAGAGCTTTCTTCTTAGCCCTAAAGATATATGTACACAAACACACACACTTCTTTGTCACTTCCATGAAAATGAAAGAGAATCTCACTTTACACTCAAAAGTGCCAGAATTGAGACTCAGAAATTAGGAGCTGAGCATCTGCCTTACAAGACACCCACCAGAGTGTCTCTCTGAATAGTATGCTCCCCACGTTATTTTTAATAGAACACAATTTACTATTGTTTCAATTTCTAGAAAGTCAAAGTCTTTCCAGAAAAGGAAGACGAGCCCCGGGTCACCAAAAGTAACAGCGGCTTTTCAGCACGGTCACTAAAACCACCTGCACCTGCTGACGGCGGCCGACACCGACGCCGGGCCCCTCACACGTGCCAACAGGCGCTACCAACAAGGACGGTCCCAAAAGATTCAGCCTTGGACGGACCCACACCGGGGCAGTAATTCTCTGCTCATCGGCTCTAAACCTTCGATCAACAAAGCTAACCAAGCGCTGACTTTAATTCTTTTCTGGAGATCCTAAAAAATCATGTGAACCCAGTAGTAATTAGGACCACAGAAATATTTCCCCTTTATCATACACATTTTAAACTGGGACAGAGGACTGCCAAAATCCCGGAACAAAACCCAAGCGTGTTCCATGAGGATATGGCCCAGGGCGTGCCGGAGACGTAATTCATTCTGAGACAACTTACGTAACGGAACTCAAGTTTACGTAAGCTGACAGCCGCTACGCTTAGAAGGGCTAACATCTCCGGACAATCAGGTTTAAAATAAATACAAAAGAAGAGTCACCCAGAACAGTCCCCACAGGAGCCGAGGAGGAAATGTACTTCCTCGAAACTTAAATGTGAGTCAATCAAAAACGTCCACATAAAACAGCTCTGTTAACTATCCTGCAGTGTGCACTGTCTTAATCTGCAAAGTTCAGCTGACCCTTGGACAACGTGGGTTTAAACTGGGCGGCTCTATTACACATGAATTCTTTTCTTTTCTTTTTTTTTTTAAGATTTTATTTATTTATTTGATAGATCACAAGTAGGCAGAGAGGCAGGCAGAGAGAGAGGGGGAAGCAGGCTCCCCGCTGAGCAGAGAGCCCGATGCAGGATCTTACCTGCTCGATCCCAGGACCCTGAGATCATGACCTGAGCTGAAGGTAGAGGCTCCAACCCGCTGAGCCACCCAGGTGCCCCAACGTGCATTCTTTTCAATGAATACATTGGAAAATCTATGGAAACGTGCTGAAAATCTGCTTCTCTTCTCTAGCTCAGCGAATCACAAGAAGGCGGCGGACTGTACCTGTGACATACAAAGTCGGGCCCACCAGCTGGAGGTTCTCAGTACGGCCTCCCTTCCACAGCAGGCCCTGTCGTTCAAGGGACAACTGCAGGTGTCAAAATTCTACTGATATTTCCAAATCCTGCTGCGGCTGCTCCGCGGGAAGGACATGCCCTGCGATGCCGCCCAGAACCGCCGGAGGCGCGTGGAGCCCCCAGAGCAGCGAGTACCCGCAAGGCGCTGTCCGGGCCCCAGAGGCTGTGCACTTGGCATCTCGGGGAGCCCCGCCCCCGGCTGCCCCAGCAGCCCCTGAGCTCCTGACAGCCGACAGCCGTCCCTTCCAGACGGAGAAACCTCTGAGGCGGGAGACGGTGGCCCGGGGCTGGCAGCACGCGGCAAGCCTCCCCACCGGCCAAGAGAGCCCCCTCTTACCACACGTTCCCATCACCTCACACTCCCAATGCTTAGAGGCGCTTGTGTGCTACTCTCAAGTTTTCTAAGGCTTTTTAAAAACATGAAAGTTAGATTAAAATTTCCTTGAAGAGCAGTACGTGACTATGCCATATGCACTTGAGACAGGGTGTCGCCGGAGAGAAGGGGACACTGGACACAGACGGCGAGTCAGGCGCTCCCGTCCCAAGTGCCGTGCTCACGGGGGCCTGCGGTCCCGCAGCCTGGGTCTGGGTGGGACAGGGGCACTCCCGAGGCCGGTCCTGAGAGGACGCAGCTTCCTCCCAGCTCTGTCTCAGGGCGCTGACCTTGGGCACCTGGCCGGCGCGCCCACCCCGAGCCCCACACGGGGAGGCCCTCGTGACCTCAGGAGCAGAAACTGAGGCCCCCCGGCCCCAGGCCAGAATCAAGCACCAGACACGTGAACCGAGAAGGCCTGACTTCCACCCCCGTGCCGTCGGGGCCCCTGCTGAAGACCCAGATGCCGGGGAGCAGAGGGCAGCGGACCCTGTGGGCCCCGTCTGAGCTCCTCGGCACCGAAAGGGCTGCTGGGAATAACTGTCGTGCAGCCAAAATAAGTGGAATAAACAGTTACAAAGTCAAAATTCCCCTTTAACCCAGTCCCACCGCCTCCCAACAGCTCGGCCCAGCAGGGCGTTCTGCTGTGTCGGACGATCCCACCTCCCTCGTTTCCGAGGCTGGAGCACTGCCCTGCGGAAGGTGCTAGAATGGCCAGGCCGAGACCACTGGGGGGGCCCTGCCCCCTTCCCGGCCACAAGACCTGAGCCCCAGCGGCAAGACCCCGGTGGGGAGCTGACGGCGGCGCCAGGGCCGCTCCCAGAGCCCTGCTGCCCCCTCCTGGGGACGCCCCCGCTCGCCGGGGACAACCAACCATTCGGGGCAGCCCCCCCCCACCCGAAGTGGCCGCGAGCGGACGTTCAGGGAAGCACGTCGGGGAAGGGGCTGCGGGAGCAGCAGGAGAGCTGGGGGCCGGGGGACCGAAGGGCGGCTGGAGGCAGCGGAGACAGAAACCCGCGCCCTTCTGGAGGCACAGCCGCCAAGGCCCAGTCCCCGGCTGGCAGAAAGCAAAGGGAGGTGGCAAGACGTGCAGAGGACGGGCCAGGAAGGGCGGCTGGGCCAGTGGTCCCCAGGTGCCAGACAGGGGACCGAAGCAGCCCCCGCCCCCCGCTGCTGCAGACAGTGCCCTGGAGGCTGCGGAACTGCCGTCAGGTCTTTGGTTTGCTGTCACATTTGACAGCACAGTGACAGAACTGAGCCAGAGGCCGTGGGCTCTGTGCTGGGACAGCAGCCTGCCAGCCGCAGCTGCCTGGGGGCCACGTGGGGGAGGGAAAGCCGCCGAGGCGGCCGAAGCAGCCGCTCTGCCCTGAGAGGCCCCCTAGGGTGACAGCAGCGAGCCCGGCCACATCGGACGCCCTTTCCCTCCAACCTCCCCAAATAACGGCTCCTACTGACTCATCCAATTACAAAAAGCTCCCCCAACTGGAGGCGAACTTGCGAGAACAAAGCACCAGGCCCCACCTCCCCCTCCTGGGGACCACCTGGCCGAGTCTATGCATCGGGGCCCTCGGCGTCACCCACGTGGGCACAGAAACTACCCCTGCAGGCTCGCTTAGTCTCAACAGAATGAATCCAGGGTATCCGCTACGGCGAAGCGCCACACACTGCTTACACGTGACCCTCTCCTCAGCTTATTTAGTTCCAGAAAAACAGCATTTTAAACACCAATTGCTTCCATGTTTTTTGAGGGTCTCTGTAACATCACCACTTGCACACCGGAGGTTTAAAAGTTAACACACCATGTCACATACACCCTCCAAAAGATCATATTTAAAAAAAAAGTCCAAGCAGGACCCTAGTCCAGTGAGAGAAGCAAGGAGAGCGTCAGGAGCAGCCGGGGAGGAATTCCTGTGTTGGCCCCGAGTCGGCCACTCCTACGTGGCAGCCTTCTTCCGTGACGGGTATCACATGCACTATGCACCGTTTTCACAAGTGCGTCTCCCCTGCAAGGACTCCGAAGATAAACATCAAGATATTTATCGCATCATTATTGCAGAACGAGAGAGAAACCTAATTCGAACATTTAAAGGCCTATTAAATCCTTTTGGGACAAAGTGGGTCAGAAACATGTGTTTTAAATAAAGTAGGGCAGTGTTTATAAAAGCCATTTTATGTCCACTCAGTGGCATATGATGCAATTTTATTTTAATATTCTGTTAAATATTCTGCTTATTTACTCTATTCTGTTTAGTAAATATTCTATTTTAATAAATTCTATTTTAATAAATATTTACAAAAATAATACAAAAATGCTTGTATTTGTGCAAAAGATACAGTATGGCAAAATGCTAAAAACAAAAAATTTATGTAATAATTCTGAAAATAAATACACTAAATGTTTAAAAACAATTGGGTTTCTTCCCATTCAGCTTTTTCCAGATTTTTTCTAAATAACGGATATTTTTAGCGCAAAAAAGAACATACACAATCGCTCTCTACACCGAAAGCAACCACTGTTTGAGACGGAGTCCAGACGCAGAGGGGGTGGGCGGTGCAGGGCTGAGTGGGGCGCGGGGCTGAGCCACCAGCCGCCCCCGCCAGCCGCGCGGCTCTTTGCGAGCGTAAGGCTCCCTGGAGACCGGACCCCGTTTCTCCGCCGCTCTGCCGAAGCCCAAGGGCGCTGCCCCAGCGATAAATGCTCTGCGTGCGCCGGACGTCAAATAAAGACCCACAGAGCGGCCGACCCCACGGTAGGGCTGCTGTTCCCGCCCACACAGCTCCCTGTGCTCAGGCCTTCGGGACAAACCCCGGGGCCATCTCGGCACCAAAAGAGCTACAGCCGGCTCGGCGATCTGCCTTCTCGTCCCCTGGTTATCATCGCCAGGGGGACTGACGGGGCGGCCCGCGGACAACGGGGACAAGACGACGGAGGGCCACCTTCGACCCCAACAGGCCAGCCACCTGCACGCTGTTCACCCTGAGCTGCTCCTGACTCGTCTTCTCCCTCCGGCCCCGCTGCTCCCCAAGCCCCGCGCGATACCGTCTGTGTCCGGACGCAGTCAAGGCGCAGGTGTGCCGGTGACAGCCAGCCGGGCCACGGCCAGGCGCCCCTAGGGTCTCCTCTCCCCAAGGGGCAGGCCAGAGAGGCGCCCGCGTCCCCCACCTGGGTTCTCGCTTCACAAAGGCTGGACGGACGGACCTTAGCTCCATCACCGGTGCGAACAGCGCGCTGAGGAGCGCCGGGAGGCCGGGGACGTGCGGCAGCAGGGACGTCTCTCTCAGCAGCATGGTGGAGCCTGTCGGACGGTCAACAGAGGCGACGTCGGGCACGGACTCCGCTCTGCAGCACACTCCTCGTCCCCCCTCCTGCAGGCCTGGCCGGGCACGTGGCCCACAGCCCCGCGCCCCCTGGAGTCTGAGCCCAGGGCCCCCGCGGCATCCGCCAGCGTCGTCCTGCCGGGGACGTCTGTGTGGTGACCCTTCTCTCCCCTTGCGCTGGGCTTTCGGGTTCATCCCAGGCCCAAGAACCTGGACTGGCTTCGCTTGGCAGACGAGCATGACAGAGAAGTCGGTGGAGAAATCACTATCCGCACCCCACACCCTTGTACGAAAGCAAAGGGGCTGTGTTCCATTTCTTAGCCCGAGTCCGCCCGCGCACCCAGAGAATGGCCGCAGGTACAGCACAGGCACACGACCGTGCTTGCTCACTACGGGCTAACTCGTCCCGGGGGGTGGGGGGGGGGTGGGATGACAACAGAGCAGCCGCTGAGGGAATGCGGCCCCCACTCACCGGTCGCATTCACAGAAAGGGAAGCCGCAACCAGCATCCTCTGGTGAAGGTCCTCAGGGGCGTCACTGATGATGACAGAGTTGATGCTCTCCTTCTCGATCCAAACACATCTGCACGGGCATCGTCAGGGGGCGGGGCTGACCCACCCGCTGGGCCCCGTGCTCCGTCCAACCCCCGCTGACACGCACCACAAACACCGTCAAACACGCACGCATGGCGCTCAACAGGCCCTTCATGCCCCCCCTGGTCCGGGACCGGCCCCCCTCCCCATCTCTCTCCTGCTCCCGGGCCCAGATCACCACCCCAGGCTCCCAGGCCCACACTCCGGACCGCCTGCCCCCACCCGCACTTCTCAGCAGAGGCCCCGCGGCCACCCAGGAAGGGCACGCTCCACTCTTCCCCTTCCCACGTCACTGAGGCTAATGACATGCCCGTCTGTGGAGTCTGCGGCCGGAGCTCTCAGGAAGCGGCCTGTTTCTGCGCCCCCTGCCCTGGGCTCAGCGTGGTCACGACATATGCAGCCGGGATGACAGCAGCGATCGGCCTCAGAAGGACGCTCCTACCCGAGGAGCCTCCTACCCCAAATCCGACGCATTCTTCACGCTGGGGTCTGCCTGCCTCAAGCTGCCTACAGACCACCTGCAAATCTTATGAGAATGCAGGCTCTCTGCACAGGGGCCTGAGCTCCGCGTTTCTGAAGGGCCCCGAGAGATGCCTGTCCTAGAGGGTCTGTCCTGTCGCTGAGGCGATCGTGTAAAATACACACAGGCTTTCCAGCGGTCTTCAGATGAGGTCTGGATCTTGCTTATGAAGCCCGTCCCCATCTGCCACAGCTCGGCAGCCCCTCTGCTCCCCATCCACTCTGCTATCTCGCCACCCTCATTCTGGAGTGCAAAGTCAAACTGAGGCCAAGGCCCACGCTGAGGAACGCCCTCCAGCCCCGACTCCCCCCACCTCTCCGACCTTAGCCAAGTCCTCTGCACATCTCAGGTCGCTCTGGAAACCTCCATGGCCTTGAACCATGTGTGCTCAGGGGCCCCGTGAGAGGCTCTCATAATGTCCTACGGCCCCTTCCATGATGTTCAAGAGCCTCATCAACCTTTCTTCTGGGGACCCATTTTCCCTTGCACAGCATCCCCTCCGGACACACAATCTTAGGGATCACACAGAGTCTGTTTTGTTCCCTGTTGTCCCCCTCAAACCACAGACTGTTCCCGGAACACAGCAGGCACTCCCAGGTTTGCTGTATGAAAAACTATTAGAGTAAGACCAGAAGAAATGAGGCCCTTGTTGGAAGACACTCAAGAATGTCTTACACAGAATGGCTTTCACATAAGAGAGAAAGAGTATCTCAGATTTGGAACTAGAAGAGGAATGAGAAGGAGCTGGAGAAGCAAACATTCCAAGAGTTTAAAGATTAGTTTCCATTAAGCTCTGTAAATAGAGGGGTAGAGAAAAAAGAAATCCATGGGAACCCAAGTTAATCCCACCTGAACTTGGATACTCTGGTCAAACTATGACACTTCAGTTCATAAGGATTAAAAGGCCCATGAAGTATCGCCTGTAAATTAAAAAAAAAACATGCAAAATGTTACCAATAGGCAAACGGTCACTTAACGAAAGTTAGCTCGTGTTTTGAAAAAGAAAACAGCTACAGCGTGGTTGTCACATCTTCAAGACGCAGTGGGGAAAATACCTTGTGGGGCTTTTCTGGGACGCGGTGATTCTATCAGTGGTTTCACTGACATTCCTTGACAGATGCCATTTAAGGAGAGTTGGGCCAAAAAAAGGAAATACTGCCAAACATGTCAGTAGAAACATTATTCTTTTCATTGCGTCAGACTAATCCGACTGAGTGAGGAGCCCTGAGAGCACAGGGCCACAGGCTTGGGTGGCGAGAGGGGGGCCCCCAACCACGTCCTCTTGGAAACAGGCAGGGACACCGACCCCAGTGCCCACCGGGGCCAGGCCGCCTCCCGGGCTGGGGTGCCCCCGCCCCCCAGTGGGCCTGCTTCTCCACAGCCCACACACTGCCCCCTCCACCTGGGTAAATAAGCACAGGCTGCCCTTGAAGAGCCTGGTTTAACAGAAGATCTAGTCCAAGCATTTCTCTGCACTAGACCCCAGGTCTTCCCCTACTAAGGTAGGTGCCATTGTGAAAAAAGTACCAACATTGAAAACCAGGAGAGAAAAGCCCATCATGACTACTAGTCATGACTCGGCATATAAAAGTAAAGTGACTTCAAGTTTTAAATTGTATTGAAGCCAGCTCCTATACATTACCTTGCAGTTGGGGGCACCCAGTTTATTAGAAGAAAAGCTCTCTAACAACACCCGGATCAGGTACTTTTCATCATCCTTCCCGGGAGACGACGTACACAAGTCCGCCATGTTCTCTACAGATGTGGAGAAGAGACCCTTGAGAGCTTCGTGGCTTTGCTGAGCAGAATAAGCAGAGTTCATTTTGCTAAAAGGAAAACTGTATTAAAAGTACTTTATTCCAAACTAATCAAAGTATTTTACAGGCATGACCTTATTCTTAGTAGATTACTAGGTCACTAAGGTCAGGAGAAAATTTTATCAAATAAGTACATTTTTAAATTTATATTAAAGAAATAAGATAGGATTCATTTAAGGCTCAATTCACCAGGGTGCCTGGGTGGCTCAGTCAGTTAAGCGTCTGCCTTTGGCTCAGGTCATGATCCCAGGGCTCCCTGCTCCATGGGGAGTCTGCTTCTCCCCTGCCTCTGCCCACTACCCCCCTGCCCACTGCCTTGTGCGCTCTCTCTCTGGCTCACTCAAATAAATAATTTTTTTAAAGGCTGAATTTATCAGTCTTTATTACCTTTACGTCATCAGAAAATTGAAGACAGTGAAAAACAACTCTTAAAAGAAGTTTCTGTACACAAAACTTCTGCTCCATACCAAGAACACTACCGGAATCCCAAAAGGGCTTCTCACACCTGGAAACACCAAGTCCAGCTGGCTCTCTGGCTGTTGTTGCCCCTTTCCCTAAACCCAGCCCCCTTCATTGTCAGCAGAAATCACAGAAGGACAGGGGATCCTGGGGGGCTCAGCGGGTTAAGCCTCTGCCTTCAGCTCATGATCTCAGGGTCCTGGGATCCAGCCCTGCATCAGGCTCTCTGCTCAGCGGGGAGCCTGCTTCCCCCTCTCTCTCTGCCTGCCTCTCTGCCTACTTGTGATCTCTATCAAATAAATAAATAAAATCTTAAAAAAAAAAAAAGAAATTACAGAAGGACAATAAATGGCCTTCAGCATTTGATTCACAGGTGGCATCTCGAAAACCTTTAAAGAAAAATAGCTTCAGAACTGATTTTCAAAGAAATAGTTGAAAATCATCTCAAAGTATCTGAAATACTTGAAACTACTTATTATCTTCATTAGGGAGCTAAATCTTGGAATCCATTACAGAAAAAACAATTCCCCAGAGAACATTTTTCATCTACTTTTCATTCTAAGAAAAAAATAGCCTGATAAAAGGAAACTAACAAAAACAATACCCAATCACCAAAATTTAGTGTCAAAGAAACCTAGGAGGCATTTAAAATGTCCCATAAACACCACCTATTCATGCATCAGGATCTTGAGGTCACTGGGGCCCCCACTCCTCCACTGCCCCCCATGCACTCTGACACCAAGGACGAAGGCGCATACCTTGGACTCGTAGGGCTCGTCCGCGAGCTCAGCGTAGCCCTCCTTGATGAGGACGTCGCGCACGCTCACGGCGTCCTGGGCCCCCGCGCAGCGGTACACGTCCACGTGCAGGACGCTGTGCACCACGGAGAAGACCCTGACGAGCAGAGCGCAGCCGCTCACCAGGGACGCAAAGCGCTGGCTGGCCCCGCCACTCCAGTGCTCACCGCACACGAGAGACTTCGCCGACGGGCGCATTTTGCAAATCTTAAATTCCAGTGCCTACAGGACAGAAGAGCGTGGCTGAACTGGCTTTACAAGTGAGGGAAACACTCACCCCAAATACCACTAAAACGTGGTCCTAAACGTGGGTCTTCTAAATGTTCCAAAACAATTTTGGCCCATTAACAGCTGCGTGGGTATAAGGAAGGTGTGGTGTGGACGCACAAGGGAATGTTGCTAGGCCATCAAAGGGGATGTGATCTTGCCACTTGCAGGAGGGAGCCAGACAACGTCACGCTGAGTGAAGTCAGAGAAAGACAAAGCGGGCTGCCAGAGGGGAGGGGGCGGAGGGAGGGCAAAATGGGTGAAGAGGCGCAGGGAACACAGGCGTCCGGTCGCGGAGCGCACAAGTCCCCGGACTGAGAGGTGACAGCCCGAGGACCGTGGTCAGTGGTGTCACGCCTGCGCTATGGGGCTGCGGAAGACCATGAGGCCTGCCCGAGCACAGCACAAGGTGCAGAGCTGTGGGATCACTATGCTGGTATGTGAGCCAACGTCCTATTTGGTGTCAACTATAATAAATAAGTAAATGATCATATATATTAAAAAAACCAATTTGGGCAGGGGGAGATTTCACAAAGTAAGGATTTCATAGGTAAAGAAATCTGATGCTGCTTTATCAACGCAAACAGAAGTGAGGAAAGCCTTGTTTCCGGACGACGGTGCGCGGCGGCGTCCAGCCCCCACCCCCTCGCTGCAGCTGTTGAAAACCCGACCACAGCCTGAGGAGCCGCATTTGGAGCTAAATTCCCTTCAACGGCTACTTTCTGCTAAGTGTGGAACCACGCTCCACACTCTCACTCCGCAAACATTCCTGACAAAAATATCTGTGGCAATACATTTTTGGAAAAAAGCAGACATAACTTGGCCTGTGTGACCAGGAAAGTCCCTCCGCGCGCTGAGACCCGCGCCACCTGTGGGCTGGGGGAGGCCGTGTGACCCCCAGAACCCTCTCTGGCCCCCACGTTCACACCGCAGCCGCCCCCTGCCGTACCTGGAAGGGGAGCTCGAGAAGCTGACAGGGAATTTCCATTAAAAGATGCAGGGCGACGTGGGCCCTGTTACCGTAGTCCACGAAGAACACCTGGGGGTCGGGGAGAGGACACACTGTCATACGAGGGCAGACACTCACACCACCCGGCTGGTGGCCGCACGAGGGCCTCTCGAGCTCCAGAACCCAGCGTCTTATGACACGAGCTAAACTACACACAGCACTGCGGGAAATGACTTTTCACGAGACTACTTTTCTTCTAACTGAAAGGATTCCACTTAAAATTAGAAAAGGTTTTCCGTAAACTCCTTTCCCCCCGGGCGCCCGTACCTCAGCCGAATTCCCGGAAACATAGAGGATTTGAGCCCTGAAGTAGCTCTCCCGACCACAGTCGGCAAAGGGGGCCAGGCACACCAGGCCTGGGTGCGGGTGCCCCGGCAAGGGCGCCAGCTCCACCTGGTTTATCTCAGCGGTGAGCTTCTTCAGAATCCCTGAGTTTTTTTCGTCAATCCTATATCCCCAAAAGTGTCCCACCTCAACGACCTAAAAAGAAGGAAAAGGGGCAGAGATGAAATCTAGAAAGGATCTCTACGTCCAGGCCACCCTAAGCTCCCCCTGCGGAGCTGACACTCCACACCACATCTCCAACTGGATTCCCTGGAACTGAAGTAATTCTACGGGCTTTTAACAGGTGCTTACGAACAAGGGGGCTCCCTGGCTCCCCCTGGTGAGGAAACGTGTGTCCAGGACCCTCGGAGGTACGAGACTCGCAGCCCAGGAACACACGACAGGCCCGGGAGGGCACCGAAGGCCGCACTGTCTGACTCTCGACGGGCCCGGGGGCGAGCCCAGCCCAGGGACAGCAGGCGCGCGAGACCAGCGAGGGCAGCGAGGGCAGGCCTGGTGTGAACGCAGCCCCCGAAAGAGCAGTGACAAGTGGGAGAGGAAGGAGCGGGTGTTCCGTGGAAAGGGGCCCCCCTGAGCACCTCCCACCCACGCGGCCGGGGCCCAAGCTCCTGGGTGACGACCCCGGTGAGTGCAGTCACAGATTCACCAGGAAGCAGGTATGTATTTCCACTGACATTTTATTTGAAGATGGAAAAACCACACCTTCAAGATTGCCGATGCTGATGCCAGCCTTACTGATGTAAATGGGATTACAGAGCCACACGTCACCACGCCAGTTAAAACGTCCAGGCACATCGTGCTGCCGGACTCAAGGTTTTACTATTTTATTTTTTAGGTTTCATCATTTTAAACGGTACCTAACATTTTAAAGATTTTATTTGTTTGTTTAACAGAGAGAGATCGATCACAAGTAGGCAGAGAGAGGGGGGGAAGCAGGCTCCCTGCCGAGCAGAGAGCCTGATGCGGGGCTCGATCCCAGGACCCCGGAGATCATGACCTGAGCCGAAGGCAGAGGTTTCAACCCACTGAGCCACCCAGGGGCCCTGGCACCCAACATTTTAAAAATTACATTTTGATTCTAGAATGACTATCTCTGTTTCATTTTGTGTTGTAGCCACATTTCAATTTAACAAATACAGTAATTCAAACCCAACCGCCTTGACTCGATCGCTAAGGCATTCGGGCTGTGTGTGTGTCCTACGTCATGTCTACAACATGGCAGCTGCAGGTTAAGAAGACAGGAAAGCCCTACTGATTCAACCGCACCGTCTCACCTCCGTGACATCGATTGTTAGGAGGAGCTCGGTGATTGTCCGGGATCTGTCTGATGTGTTAAATGAGACTTGCATAGGGTCTACTGTCTGCTTCTGGAAGTCCACGTTCACCCTAGGTAACATGGTTTAAAAGAATAAAAAAATAAAAATCAGGTATTAAAAGAAAACGTGCTTCCATATGAGGTCATTGTCCCAACTATTCCACTGCTTATATAAGAAGAGAACATTTTAAGAAAATACCTATCCTGAAGATGACTGATTTGATCTCGTCTCAAATCTGAGTTTCCAGTGGCTTCCTGAGCTGCCCCAGAGGTCTGTGCACCCTAAGAGTTACACACCACCCTCAGCAACAGGTTCTAAAAGTCAAGATTCTGACAAAGATTGACTTCTAAAGGTACACATTCCAAATCTAATATCTGCAATGTTTCCTAATGTCTGGTTTCAGGGGACCTTGGTCTTTCTGCAAGTACCGGAATCCACGCCCAGGTCAACGCTGCTAGAAAAGACACATGATTCTCTAATAAGCCAAGGAGTCATCATCTCAAGACAGTAAGACAGTAAATGCTCAAGTTTGAGAAAATGAAATACAAATTAGATAAAAACAAAATGTTCCTCTCTTAATGTTCTTATTCTAAGAAGAAGAGAAAGAATTCTACAAGAGATCCTGACCCAACTTTCTCCCAACTCTCAGATCCATGTCTGAGGTCAGAGTGACTCAGGCGAAGGTGCCAGCAGGGAAGCCCCTCCCTGCGGTACAGACCTCACCCGCTGCGCCATTTTCATTCCCGGCCTCCAGGGCGGTACCGAAAGCGCTCAGGGAACAAAGACTCCAAGAGCGAGCTGACCTGAGCAAAGTGCTCAGCCCATCCCCTGGCAAGGGTGGTGCAATTCTGCCTCGGGCTAAGACATTTGAGAACCAAGACTACAGCCCCTCCCCCAGAAGATAAGAGAGAAGATCCAGCCAAGACCTAGTTAATCAATCGGTGAAAACTGCGGAACTCCAGAGACTCTCTCTCACCCATCTACTCCTACCTTGACAAAATGACGAGGCAGAAAAACTCACCACAAAAAAAAGAAGAGACAGTACCGATGGCGAGAGACCTAGTCAATGCGGACATTAGTAATATGTCTGAAATAGAGCTCAAAATGACACTTATCAAGATGCTAGCAGGGCTCGAAAAAAGCATAGAAGATATTAGAGAATCTCTTTCGGGAGAAATAAAAGCCCTTTCTGGAGAAATAAAAGAAATAAAATCTAACCAAGCTGAAGTTAAA
>CM053609.1:119931695-119972884 GCA_028646535.1 Procyon lotor | reverse complement strand
GGAGGGTATGTGCTGTTAAGTGATGTGAAATGTGTAAGCCTGATGATTCACAGACATGTACCCCGGGGCAAATAATACATTATATGTTAATAAAAATTAATTAAAAAAAAGAAAGAAAGAAAGAAACCTGCATCCCCGTGTTCATAGCATCATGCACAACAGCCCAGACATGGAAACAACTGAAGTGTCCATCACTGGACAAATGGATAAAGAAGTTGCGGTATATACACACAATAGAATATTATTCAGCCCTAAAAATAAGAAAATCCTACCATTTGCAACAACATAGATAGATCTCGAAGGCATTATGCTAGGTGAAATAAGTCCAACAAAGACAAACACTGTGTGGTCTCACATACATGTGAAATCTATTTAAAAAAATAAAAACTCAAAGAGATCAGACTTGTGGAACCAGAGGTGGAGGGGATGGAGAACGGGGCACAGGAGGAAGATGGTCAAAAGATAGAAACTTCCAGTTCTGTGGTAAATAAGCCCTAGGGACAGACTGTGCAACACGGTCCCTACCGCCAACACTGCTGTAAGACGTACAAGAAAGTCGTTAGGAGGACAGATCCTAAGAGTCCCCGTCACACGGAGAAGTTTCTGTGTTGGAGGAATGTACCGTGGCAGTCAGCTCACAGCGCAGGGAAATCACCCTGTCTCGCTGAACACCCTCAACTTTCACAGTGATGGAGAGCAATTATTTTGCAATAAAACTGGAAAAAGCAAACAGATGAAAAAAGTACCAAGGTTCAGAGGGGTCAAGGAATGTGCCCAAGTACACACAGCCCGAAGGTGAGGAGACCAGGACGCTGGCCGCAAAGCCGGGGCTGCGAGTGTGAGCGTAAGCGAGGTGCGTGTAGACCCGGCCTCTGAAGCTGCGGAAGCAGGTGATGGGGTCCCACCGGCTGCCGTCGCACACACCTGGTGTTCCTGAGCTTTGAGACGGCCCCTCCTTGCACCTTCCCTTCAATCTCCTCTGCAGAGTGCACGTTCAGCTCGAGGGACACTTTCAGCTGGGACATCTTAATTGCCATGTACACCGCAGGAAGAGTCTTAAACCTCTCCGTTGGGTTACGGGAGAACTCCACAAAGGCTCTGTTCCACAAATGCAAAGACAAGATTTGTTTATCCGGCATCTGCAATAAAAAGAACTGAGTGCATATTAATTTCTCTCTAGATGCAAATTTTTAGCTCCACCGCCCCTTGAAATACCAGTAACTCTTCATTCTAAAATTTACCAAGAAGTGTTTCCCTAAATGAAAATTGCTCAAGAGAAATGAGAATTACAATGATGCACATTCAAGTAAAACCAGGGATCAACCTTTTACATGAAGCAAACAATGCAGAATAAACACCAAATGGTAATGGGATTTTCAGCCATAAAATCTTAATTCTCAAAACAAACGCAGAAAGACAGCTTTTTAAGTTGTGAGGTTTTTTCTACTTTCCTGTAAATTGAAACACAGGTAAGATAAAAATCACACCAATGAGTAAGTCCGTGATCTCCGTGGCCTCCCTCCACAAACCCCATCAAGTTTACCACCGGCCAAGCTGATGGACACCGCCCCCCACAAATCCCTGGGCGCCCCTCCCATCCCTTTCTCTGGGGAATGACAACCAAGCGGGCACGAAGGGTGTCTGCTAGGCATCGCCGGGTTTAAAGCAAGCAAGCTTTGTACACGAATGCCCCGGGTCAAAACATGACACTCACGCAAACAGACCTATGACCCCTACAAGTACCGCACGGACACGTGTAACCTGAGCCCTGGAGGACACACCCCGTGAAGAGCATCAAGCAGGTCAGAGGCAGCCCCTACCTCAGCTGGCCTATGTGGTGCGCATCCCCGGTCTAGCTTCTCTGCAGGGACCGCCCTCTACCCTCCTAAACCCGCCCCCTGGCGGACTCCCTGCTGGGCACGCACACCTCCCCCGGGCCTGTGCCCATTTGCTCACGCCCGCCCCGTTAGCCTTCTCTACAGGACTCCTGAGCCCCTCCTCGGAGCAGTGTCTATCACGCTTGACACCACACTCCCAAGTGCTCCCCCCTTGCAGCAGGACCCCGAAGTCCCGCTGGGACCCCCGCCCACCCCTTCCCCCGGGGAGGCCGCTCCTCACAGCCCCCCTCTCCTCTTCGTCCTGCATAGGCCATCAACAGCCGAACCTGAGAGCCCTTCTGTCTCACCTGTCGCTGCCTTCGTTTCCCCTGTGGCCTCTGGTTTAGGTGACTCCTCACTCCCTGACCGAGTCCGGGAGGACGGTGCTTCTGCTCACGCCCGCACTGATCAGGCCGCCACAAGGACCATGCAGAGCGCGGCACCTGGGTCCCCGCCGCAAAGACCCGACACAAAGCCAGTGGCTGGAGAAAGGCCTCCAGCTGTGCCTCGCACAGCCCCCCACCCTCCAAAGTCCCAGCTGCGCTCACGCCGGGCTCCTGCGGGATCTGCACCCCCTCCTGCCCCGCCAGCCCCCTCCGTGTCCACCTCACACACCTCGGGGAGAACAAGTACACGCTACTGCTCCCGAGGCCCAGACCCAGTGTCTTCGGACCACTGGGCCTCTCCCACGACATTTCCCAGCAGGCAGATGTCCACAGAACCCCAAGACTGGGTTGGACACTTCGTACGGAGAAAACGGCACACCCCTGTACTTACTACCCGGGCCGAGGCGCCCTTCACACCTGACGCGGGCGCCCCACACGGCACGCCCCCGTACTTACCTCCCGTGCCCACACGCCCCGCATGCCCAACGCGGGCTCCCCGCACAGCATGCCCCCGTAGATACCCCCTGCGCCCAGACGCCCCGCACACCTGATGTGGGCTCCCCACTCAAGCGATCCAGGCGAGGTCCCTGAGGTGTCACACGGTGACCTGTGTCACTGTGTGCCTTGGAGCACGTGGTGCATGAGCAGAACACCGTCACAGCTCGAGTAACTGACAGGACATTGCCATGGCGACTAACAACCAGAAATGCAAGGAACCACACAAAACAGGATCAAAATACCTTAAACAAAGGTTTAGAGAGGAAACATATGAAACAGAGACAGAATCCAACCCAGCAATGAAGATCAGCGAGAGCCCGGATTGCAGGCCACTCAACCCGTCAAGAACGCCCAGCCGTGACTGGAGCCCTGGCCAAGGCCAACGGACTTTCAGGATTCAAGGGAGAACTTCACCGGGAGTCCGGCATTAAAGAAGGGATTGTGTAAACGTGATTAAGATTTTGGTGTAGTTTGTATTAGGATATTTGAAAAAACTTGAGACATTGTAAGTTAATTAGTTAAGTCCATTAACAGTTGTTAAGAGAACTTAGAAAGACTGTTGGGGTTATGAGTTTGCCGTGCGAGCACGTGCACAGGACATGGGAAAAAATACGTGTGCTTACAAAGAAAATCAATATATTAAATCAGCGGAACAGAACTTAAAATGTTTGAGGGAATTAATCCAAATGGAAAAGGGACTGAATATGCTCAACCTGAGTTACTGGACGTCAGTCAGAAGAAAGTGGAAGTGTTTCTTGTTCACTAGATTTACAATTTACACTTATAAATAAAATACAATTCATAACATCAGAAAAAAGTTTCTAATTGAAAACTAAAATTCAATTTAAAACTGTAAAAACTCCTTCCTGCCCATCAACAGTCCCTCTTGGAAATGAAAACTCAAAGTGATTGTCCAAAACATGCCATCTTGTTTCCTGTATCTGCAACTACAATGAGGTACGACACAGCTGAGTGCTTGCCGTATCTGTCTTCCAAAAATTACAAGCCAATGAGTCCCACGCTGGGGCATCTTTGTGACCTACGAGGTGACATATGGCTAGGGACGCCCCATGAACAGCGAGTGTCGGGCTCGCGGCCCAAGCCCCGGCCCCAGCACCACCGAACCCTTCTAGGGATCACACCGCCAAGCCCCCAGCTCAGCTCCTGTAGGAGCTCACTTGGTTGAAAAAGAAGAAGTCACTACTGGTAACAAGATCGACCCACACGGCATTCCTAGGCCACGCGGAGCAGCCCGGATAGAGGCCCATTTCCACACACACTCAGTTTTGAGAATTAGCTCCTGCAAACACTGAACACGTGACGGCAGTTGTTACAGAAACACAGCACTTACTTTGCACCATCAAATACAATGGCTTTGACTTGACCACACTGCCGGAAGAGAGACTGCAGCTGTTTGTAGTAGAGAAATCCGTAGGGAGGGATGTGCTTCAACTGCAACACACAATGCAGGGTCCGTCAGGGCGGGCCTCACACGGACCGTGGGCATTCGCTACAGCGGCTGCGCGTCACTTTGGCAACCACAAAACCCACTGTCCCTGACCCTAAGACGTGGACCCTATGGTTACGTATATTTAATGACTGATGACTTTTACATTATAACAAATTTTAACGATAGATATGTTAAAAGATAATGCTGTTAAAATAAACCGAAGACTAACACAGAAGAAATCAGAGTTGTGTTTTATTTGACTTTCAAGTAATCAAGCAGACTAAATGCGTCCCTTTAGAAGACTGTCCTCTGCATAAGGAATAAGGGGACCGAGGGGGGTGCAGCACAGGTCAGGCACGGGGCAGGCCCTCCGCCACAGCCCGAGAGCCACCGCACAGCTCTGCCGGCCCCGAGGGCTCGCGCTCCCCCGTCTGTCCCGGTGACTCGTTTCCAGGCTCCGGCTCTGGCAGGAAACCTGAGGCCCCGGCCCCCTGCCAGGGGTTCCTGGTTGTCTCAGGACCCACTCCAGCCCCACGAGAGAGGCGGTGGGTGGGTGAGAGTGCCAGGGCCCTGAGCTGTCTTGGCAAGTGTCCTGAGACGACGTACGGAGTTGCCCCAGGAGTTGCCCCAGGACTGAACCACCCCAAGAAACAAGGCTGACGGTACATCCCCACCTCGCCTCACCTCGAGGGGTCAGTGCAAGACTCAGAAAGGCTGAATACAAAGTACGTCATGAAGGGCCTCTCCGGCAAGTGCTGGGTCAATACTAGCTCTAGTATGTGTTTGTTTTTAAAGATTTTATTTATTTGACAGAGAGAGAGATCACAAGCAGGCAGAGAGAGAGGGGGAAGCAGGCTCCCCGCTGAGCAGAGAGCCTGATGTGGGGCTCGATCCCAGGACCCTGAGATCATGACCTGAGCCGAAGGCAGAGGCTGTAACCCACTGAGCCTCCTGGGCGCCCCTTTAATATGGTTTTTACAACCACAAAGAAGACAAGGTTTTGGCACCCAGAGCGCATGGCGAGCAGGCTGCCTCGTGGATGGAGGAGGCAAGCGCGGCCCCATGTCTGAGGAGATGCTGTAGGACCCTCCTGCGAGTGCACAGGGGAGGCGACAGCACCACAAGGGGATCTGAGGAAGCTGACCAAGGAGCCCGGTCAGCCCTGAGGATCCGCCAGGCAGAGTCCCCAGCGATGAGGCAGCTAATGAACACCTTTTAAATTAAAACCCCTTCCGGGGCGCCTGGGTGGCTCAGTCGTTAAGCGTCTGCCTTCGGCCCAGGTCATGATCTCAGTGTCCTGGGATCGAGCCCCGTGTCGGGCTCGCTGCTCGGCAGGAAGCCTGCTTCTCCCGCTACCATTCCCTCTGCTTGTGTTCCCTCTCTCGCTGTGTTTCTCTGTCAAATAAATAAAATCTTTAAAAAAAATAATAAAAAAATAAAAAATAAAAAAAATAAAACCCCTTCCCCAGGTACGAGGTGCATTTCTGCCCGTGTCTCCAACCTGAGCACCAGCGACTTCAAGGCTCTTCAGACATCTGCACGGCACCCCAGGGACCTGTGACCGTCCCCGACGCAGAGCCCGATGGAGCGCTTACTGTATGCCGGCAAGTGTACCAGTGCCCCTCACCTCCCGGGGGTCAGAGAGACTGGGGGGCCGAGAGTCCGACAGAGGTCGGTCCTACTCGCTGTACTCCAGTTGTGCATCCTGTGCTCAGGTTAAATAAATGGCCCACAAATGTTGGACCAACGGTCCGTGCCTGTGGGAGACTCACTGAAAACACTTCACCGGAATTGCTCGTTTTCAGGCCATTCCTTCTAGTTCAGATTCTGGGGCCTGGGGCCCTCAAATGTCAATTTAAAATGAACACTCTCGGGGCACCTGGGTGGCTCGGCGGGTTGGGGCCTCTGCCTTCGGCTCAGGTCATGATCTCAGGGTCCTGGGATCGAGCCCCGCATCGGGCTCTCTGCTCAGCGGGGAGCCTGCTTCCCCCTCTCTCTCTGCCTCTCTGCCTGCCTCTCTGCCTGCTTGTGATCTCTGTCAAATAAATAAATAAAATCTTTTAAAAAAAATAAAAAATAAAAATAAACTCTCTCTGACTCGACTACAATATGTTCAGGTCTGGGGATCACACTTTAAATCCCAGTGTGAAGCTGCCAACCAGTAATATTTTACTTTGTGTGAAATGAATTTGTTAACTAAATGTTCTTAATCTTATGGAGAAGTGTCTTAAATCCTTTAAAACGGCATGTGACCAGTCAGCATTAGTCACAAATACGTCATCTCTCAAGGCCAGGTCTGCACACAAGGGAAGCAGACTGAGGAGCAAGCAGCTGTATGTGAAACGGTCAAATGAGCCATAATATTCACTTTGGGGAAAAAAGCCCCCCCAGGTCCTCGTAAAAGCGGGAGAACGGGCAGGAGAGAAGAGGCCGCAGAGCCGCCCCGCAGTGGGGCCCCTACCACGATGGTGGTCTTCGGGTCTTTGCCGGCCAGCTCCCTCACCGCCATCTCCTCGTCCGGCTGTCCGAAAGTGAAGTAATTTGGGTAGAAAGCACCTGCCAATACCACCTGGAAGAGAATTGGATTTTCATAAACGATCATTACCTACCGGTCTGTCTCAGCAACACGGCCATCTCTTCCCGCAATGACGTAGCGAACATCTGTGATGCAGAAGAGTTTACGTAAAGACACTAGACCTTCTACGGATCAGCCAGAAAGTCACAGTTCTGATTATTTCACCGTTACTAACAGGCCCTCCGGACACGTCCTCCTTCGAGGGAACTGGAGCCCGTCTCCGAGGGAAGCGTGGGAAGCAGTGGTGAGTTGAGTGAGGGCACGACTGTACACACCTTCCCACCTGCTGTCTGACACGCTCACCTCTACAGGCCGGGCCCCTCCCAGGCTCGCAGACGCACACCCACTATGCACTTCCACACAGCACTCTGCACAGAGTCCCTTCCTCGACCAACATAAACCATTTGAAACACACACTCAGGGAAGACTCCCCGGCCTCAGAGCAAACTGACATCAGAAAAACACGGTTTTCCAGCATCAGTTTGTCCACAGACATCCACCTACGACCCAGTGCCACGTGCTGAAGTGTACAGGTGTGGTCCTTCTCTGAACCCCAAAGGAGAAGCATTAGCCCCTTTGCAGAATACGCTTCCCTCCACACAATCCCTATAAGGCCCCATCCAACACGCTAGCCTGATCATACCCTCTACAGTTAGTATTTTCAGTGTAAGGGAAGAGCTACATGTGCCGAATCACATTAAGAACATTTTTAGTTTCTTAAAAGCAAAAGCCCAAGGGCGTCTCCCAAAGCAGTAACAAGGGCCGGGACGCTACAGAAACATCCCCCAGAGATCAGCATCGGGGCTGGGTGACTAGCTCCACGACATGGGAAACTTGAACTCTGCTCTCCCCAAAAGCAGCATGAACAGTGTGGGCCTAAGGTCTCCCGAGGCCTGATTTCTCGACCTCGACAGCCGACAAAGAGGGAGGGCGCGAGCGGGCACGCACAGGGCAGCCCGGCGCACCTGCAGGATGAACCGCTGCTTGTACGCGTGCTCCTGGTCCACGGCGGGCCGCCGGGCCTCCACGTACATGTTGAACTGCGAGATCCTGTTCTTCAGCTCTTCGTACAGTTCAGCCACCTGAGGAAAACACATTGAAACGGGACGTCTCAAAGGACTCACGCTACTCGGAATAACGAAAACACTGGAAAATAAGTGCACGACGGGGAAAACCCTCACCCGTCTATGGGATTAAACGCTGCATTCATGACGAGTCTTACTAAAGAGGACTGAGTAAGAGATGGCAAGGACGCTCCTACCGAGAGAAAACACCAGGACACAGAAGCACACGTGCCTCACAATCCCCATCTGTAAGTGCGCACACACTGCAAACATGTGCCGTGATGCCCCGGGCATCGCACGAGCAAGTAACCACAACCACAGCCTCTGCTTTAAGGCCTTTACACACCTCAAAACCTCCACATGGGTGTGTACTGCTTCTGTCACTAAAAACACGCTGAGAACAGGGGCGCCTGGGTGGCGCAGTCGGGTAAGTGTTCGACTCTTGATTTTGGTTCAGGTCATGGTCTCAAGGTCGTGAGAGGGAGCCCCGCGTCAGGCCCCACGCTCAGCGGCGTCCGCTGGGGCATCTTCCTCTCCCTCTGCCCCCCCACTCGTTCTCTCTCCCACAAATGAACAAAAGCTTAAAAAAAACCACAAACACCGACGAGCTGCGGGCCAACAAGACTGCTGGAGGGGCGGGGGCGGGGCTAAGGAGCGCGCCTGCTGGGAGGGCACCGGGGCGCTGAGGGGGGCCCCCGATTCCTCTCCTGAAACCAGTATTACACTATGTGAAAACTAGCTAGAATGTAAATAAACTGAAAAACAAAACCCCACGCTGAAGAGACTAAATGTCCGGCAACTGCTCCGAACATCACCCGCTGCAGTAAAACCTTTTCACACAAAACTTCAAAGTACACACACGAGAATACACAGCCCCGAATACCTATCAACTGTTCATGACTTAATTTACCACAAAATTATCTCGATAAACTAAAAAAGTAAAAACCATACAAACCACAGGTGTGAACATTAACTGGAAAACAACTAAAAAGAACTGGAAAGACAGAAAAATGTAAACACCATGACCTGGGAGGAGGTGGGAAAAGCCTGGAACATGGAGGAAGGACAGAGCCCGTCACCCCCCACGCCAGCCTGTGTGTGTCTGTATTCCTGAGACCCTTCATAAGGCTGCCGTCACAGAGGCCTTCTCTAGTTAAAATCAGCTGAAAACTATGCAAGTCACTTTTTCCAACCAAAATGCAAAAAAATCTGAAATGAACCACAAAACAAGATACCTAAAAAATGTTTCTAAGTGAAAATTCAAATATTCTACTTAAAAACTCTTTAGTCAAGGGGCGCCTGGGTGGCTCAGTGGGTTAAAGCCTCTGCCTTCAGCTCAGGTCATGATCTCAGGGTCCTGGGATCGAGCCCCACGTCGGGCTCTCTGCTCAGCAGGGAGCCTGCTTTCCCTCCTCTCTCTGCCTGCCTCTCTGCCTACTTGGGATCTCTCTCTGTCAAAAACAAAAACAAAACTCTTCAGTCAAGGAGAAAACAGACACCAAAAAAAGAGACGGGAATAACAATGACCCCTACTTACCAAAAATCAATGGGATGTCACCAACTGCGCACAATACACACCTTTAAAAGCTTTTGACCAGAAAAACTGGAAATTGTTAATGGATTAAATATTCATCTCAGGAAGACTGAAATACTAAACCAAGAGACAACTAATTCACAGAAACAAGCAAAAATCAATTAGAGTCCCATCCCTCTCCCCTTCCCCTAAAAAACCTACACCAAAGACCGACAAAGCCAAGGGCAAGTCCTCTGAAAGTAGACCAGGCGAAGCATGCGCAGAAGTGCGCCGTCAAGGGCTGACCCGGCAGCCCGGCTGTCCGCAGCGGCACAGTCCACAGCCAGGCTCCGGGTTTGGTTCCCGGGCCACAGCCCCTCAGCGCCTGGGACACCGCCCCGCAGAACAGTGTCCGGCGGCCAGAGGCCTCGGGGCTGACCACAGCGGGCGGCAGCAGCGGGCCTCAGGGTGGGGGCCCGGCACCCCGCGGACCCAGCACGAGCTCTAGGGGCCGGACAACCACGTAACTGGGGTCAGGTCTGCGGGTGCCCCAGGCCTACACAGCCATCCCCCAGTGTCACCCTGGACACCAAGGCCCAAGCGGGCCTCCCCGGCTGGCAATACCGCACGCCTGCCATCCCCACAGCTGCTGGCCGAGCCCGCAAGCCCTCGGGGGGACAATGGAAGCACGTGTGTGCTCTGGACTTCTCCCCGCGCGCCTTTCAGCTTTGCTAACTTTAACCCGTACCCCTTAGCTCTAACCAACTACAACCATGAGTAGAAGAGCTTTCCTGAGATCCAAGAGTCCTTTTAGCCAGTCACTGAGCCGAGGGTGGTCTTGGGGAGCCCCCCGCCCCGAACACGCAAATCTAATCAAGAATCTGAGAGGGCACAAGTACACAACATCCACAATGAGCAAACGATGCTACCACTTCTGAAATTAGAAGAGTACGTGTCCTCTAGGTCATACACATACACATTCATGGATCGCATACCAGAAAAACTGCGTCGTGAACACGCGTCACTGACACAGACCCCGCAGCAGGGGCGAGCTCGCCACCCCGCGCACTGCACAAACACCCCCAGAGCTCAGGACTCACCTCTCGGATTCTCTTGATCTGAATGTAATTTAAGCGCCCCCAGTCGAGTTCATCCTTTAAATAAAGGCACGATACCCAATGTTAGTGAACAAGTTAGAGCGGATTTGGCTGCCAGAGTACATCTCCATCACCCAGAACTAAAGTCAAAAAGAACATGGGCGCCAATCAGAGAAAAACCGTGGTTGACTCTTTAAAAGGAAGGTTTAACCTTAACGTGAGTATCTGTTCTGAGGATACGCCTGGACATGGCAAATGTAAACGCACGAACCATCAACGGTCTCTTGAACCTAATCAGTTTAGAAGGAAAATAAAACTTGACCAAACAAAAAAAAAAAGAGAGAGAGAGAGAGAGACAGAGAGAGAGAGAGAGAGAGAGAGAGGCCTCCATGTTGAATTCTTTCAAGCCTCTTCTCTAGAGCAGGGCTGACAACACCAGAAGGCAAGGCTTTGGAGTTCTCAGCTGTGAACAGGCGCCTCGAGCCCCCGTCGGCAGGCACGAAGCACTGGCGGTCGATGGGGCTCCTGACCCTACAGAGGACGACCATGGGGACTTGGAGGCGGAAGGCCAGCCACACACACAGCCGGCCCCGAGAGCCGGCCCCGAGACGGACCACCGCCAGCACAGACAGGCTCTTAGCCCTCGGACCGCCTGCTCACTGCTACTGCCTTCTGCCCTCTGAGGACAGGCCTGGCACTCTCCTGTGTCCCCTGAGGTGATCGGGCCAACAAGAGAAGCCTTGGAGAATCTCCCCGGGTCCCTTACAACTGGCTACAAATGAAGGAAACAGCTAACCAACCTTCGGATGCCGCAGCTCTCCTCTCTGTCTGCAAGTCTGCCAAGTCTAAAAACAAATGACGCAGATTCAAAAAACACTTTATTAGCTAATCAAAAATTTTTAGTCTCATTTCAACACATTTTGACCACAGAAAACTTACAAATGTAATTTTTTCCAATCACTTTCATAAAATTGGACTCCCACCCCCATTTACTTCTCCCAACACGGTTTTTCCTGGTGGGGAAATGGTTATTACCGGTTATTATATAAATTCAATACATGGTTATTCCATGGTCATTACTGGATGTCAATAAGCCTCCCGATGTTTTCAGCAGAGACAGGGGAGGGTGGGAAACTGGACTAACAAGCCGTGGTAGTTGTTTCTGTGCTTGCACAGAGAAAACTTACTTTAAACGCCTCAACAAGTGCAATACAGTCACTCTTACTATTGCCAGAGAAATTCACTTTGTTCCTATAAACAGACAACAAACAGTGTCATGTGATACCATTAGTACAAACTGACTTTTAAAAACATGAATGTCACTTACCTGTATCCGTCAAGATGCTGCCTGAAAGGCATTGCAAAAAAATTCTTCAAAGAAAGAGCTGCCGCTAACAACAGAAAAACAAAGATGAGGCAAGATTGTCAGAGGGGCTTTGCAGCCCCTTCTGGCAGATCTCCGTGTGCTCACACTTACCGATAATAAGACACTCATCCAGACATCCGAATACGTGTCCGAGGACTATGAGTTTACCGAGTTGTTGATTAACAGGAAGCTGGGCTAAAACTCTTCCTAAGAAGGTCAGTTCACCATCATGGGGGTTCTCGTCTTCTCTCTGCCCACTCACTGCAAGTGCCCCAACCTTCACAAAATAAATGAGCCCCGTTAGCAAGCACTGACGACTTCTTGCTCTTTTTTCCCTTAAGGCGGGGAGTCTAAACAGGAAATGAAGACCAAATTCTGGTGATTAAGATTCTAAAAGATATCTAAATTGACTCATGAAAAATTGATGCTACCAAAAAAATTCTTGTAATTTGCTTTTAGGAACTTAGAATACATTTTATTATATTTTAAGAGTGACACCGCAAGGGAACACTCAAGAAGCGCCACAGAAGTCTACTCCACTCACACTGTGACAAATGTGCCGCGCACACACCACGAAACCAAAGGCAGAACTAACACAGCACAGTGGTCGCTCCCAATGCAACGTACTGTGTCTATGGGGAGAAACCTCCTTAACTCAACAAGGTGTATGTCACCGAAACCCAAACAGGAATCCAAGACAAATGCCAGGGTACCCCAACTTCGAGGGCCAGAAGCGGAGCGTCTACCGCCCCAAGAAGTGGTACGCAGGCCAAGGCCGGGGCCCCAGCAAGGTGCGGCGTGAGCAGGGTGAGGGGCCAAGAGTCCACGGAGGCAGCGCCGTCTCCAGCAAGGGAAGGGGACGGTGAGAGGACGGGCGGAGACAGACCACAGGGGGACAGCGAAAGAGCTGACGGCCCCACAGGTAGATGCCACTCGCCCCAGGAATCCCGCACATCAGCCTATAACCGGGCCCCTGAGACACTCGTCCTGCCGGGCCTCTGAAGAAGAAATGTGCAAACCTCGTTTGGCATTAATTACTTAAACACATGCAGAAAGGTGTATTTAAGAGTAACCCCTCGGTAACGGCACACGCTCCTGTCCCGGCACTCCGGGGGCCCTGCACTCTGGGGGCCCAGCACCCAGCGGGCAGGGGAGGCGGGGGAGGCCGTGGGAAGCAAAGAGCCTCAGCAGGACAACTAACAAAACTGGAGCACATAACACGTCTGGGGTCTGTGGTCGACCGTGCGGCTCCACACAGGCTTTCTCAAGCATGTGCTGATTGTTGATGACGAAATACTTTAAAGACATCCATCATGGAACTTCTAGAATTTCCCCAACAAAATCTTAGCTTTTCCCAACACCCGTGTACATCAGACAGACCTACCTCCTTTAGTAGAAGGATGGTTCGTTCGATGTCACTCAGACTGGGCGGAGAGAGCGCGGTTGCCAGCAAAGCTCTCGGTTCACCCATGTCCAACAATTTCACTTTCAGTATTGTGCTTCCCAACGGACAGCGCTGAAAAGAACAAAATTCAGAAATAATGACATAACGAAATAATTAACCTGCCCACGTGACTAGTACTTCAGACACAGAAGAAGAGAGGAGAAAAATGGAAAGAAAAACAGAAGATGAAGAGAGAGACAGAGGGTGAGAGAAGAGAGAGCAGGAGAGAGATAAGAAGAGACAAGGGAGGGAGTAGAGGGGGAGAGAGACAGACGGGGGAGGGGGTGGAGGGGGGAGAGAGACAGACGGGCGAGGGAGAAGAGAAATGGGGGAAGGAGCGGGAAGAGAAAAGGAAGAGAAAGACGAAGCAGAGCAGGAAGGAGAGAGGAGGGGAGACGGAGAAGAGCAAGCAGCCAAGCCCACGTTCCTGAGCTGCACAGGAAGAGAGACACAAGGAAGCCCTCCTCCCAGGAGAAACTGCCCCTTCGAGTGAAGCCCTAGCAGGGTGCCTGGTGCTGGTGCTGAGTAAACGGCAAGCCAGCACTGTGATTAAAGGCTAGTTTGGTCAGGTGACTTTTCTGGAATCACAATTACAGAACACCTAAGATTATATTACTTAGACGATTCACTAAAACCCTGTCTATAAAAAATAAACTTCGAGAATGCCCGGAGAGTATTACCAGCATCTCCGGAACGACGTGGTCGGGGACGGAGCTGTCCCAGAAACCCCTGTGGATCAGCCGGTAACAGTAGCCTTTAGACACTCGCCCTGCACGGCCTGCAAAGGGGACGCATGCAAGCACTATGTGACACCGGTCACCTTAGCGTTAGCCTAAGTACATAAGAAAAACCATTAAATATGAAGGAAAACCTCTGTTATCTTGTACCAGGCCAGGTCAGTTAGCACTTTGCAATAAATCAGGGTCAGAAGACCCCTAACAGGAAGACCAGGCGCAGACTTCTGCTCCACGATGTACAGCATGAGAGCCAACGTGTGTTCCAAGGAAACCAACATTGGCCCCGATATGCGACAGAAATCAAAACACTTTAAATGCAAGGCATTTCCTGCGAATGCAGAGCTCTTAGTAAGAACACGTTCGTCAAGGCTGGAAGGAGCGGGTGCGGCTCCCCCAGTGCCGTGGCTGGGTGCCCGCAGGCTGTCACCGGCTGCCGAGCCGCGCCATCCGTCCTCACGCCCGAGCAAAGGCAACCGTCAGGACCGCTGCTTTGTGTGAAGTGAGGGATCCCAGGCTCACAGCTCAGAGCCAGGCCCGGCCCTCACACGCCACCACTTCATGACTCTTCTCTTGCCATTGCATTGCTTATGCAGTAAAAATTCCTTTATCTCAAAACATAATAAAATCTCCCAAGGAGAGAGAATGGGGCTGGGGTAAGGGTGTCCTCAATAAATATCTTTATTTATTGCTTTGCAAATAAAGCATATATTTATTGCTTTGCAAAAACGGGGCAGCGCAGGGAGGCACCTTCCTTCCTCAGATGTGGAGTCAGGAAGGATGAAGGGGGCGTGTGGACTCCAGCCCGCCCCCCAGGAGGTGGAGGGGAGAGTCCAGGCTTCAGCACTGCCATCACCGCAGCCCGCACCTATCTGCATATGACAGGACTAAGCAGAAAACTCCAAGGTAATGACCAAAAACAAAAGCAAAAACAACTAGAACCAATCAGTGAATGTGGCAAAGTCACAGAATAGAAGATTGCCACACAGAAGTCAATCACATTTCTGTACGTCAGTCATGAACATGTAAAAACCGAAATTAAAAATGCAATGCTGGGCGCCTGAGCGGCTCAGTCAGTCAGGCATCTATCAGTGGAGCCCCAAGTCCCTCGCCCAGCGGGCTCCCTGCTCAGCGGGGAGTCTCCTTCTCCCTCTCCCCTCGTCCCTCCCCCTGTGCGTGCCCTCTCTCAAATAAATACAATCTTTTATAAAAAAAGTAAATGCCACTTACAATCACTCTAAGTAAAACTAAATACTTAGAATCTCTATGCTGAGAAAAACACAACGCAGATTAAAGACACTGAAGAGCCACACACGCACTGTGTTCGGGGACAGAAAGACCAAACATGACACATACACCCCCTCCCCACAAACTGACTGACAGGGGTAGCACAATTCCTAGCAGATCACAACGTGAATGTTCTCGACCTATACAAGCACAGTCTGTATGGGAGGACAAAGTAGAGTAACTCCAACTGTTTCGAAAGTGAAGAATAAAGGGGGTGGAATGCGTGTGTCTCGGGTGGGGCCCCACTATAGCCAGTGCACCCAGGGTCCGGCAGGACGACACCACCCACGCAGATGGGCCCCGGGAACTCCCCGGGGACAGAGGCCACTCCGTGGGGGATTTCGTGCCGCCGAAACAGCGGAAATCCCGGACACAGAAATGAACCTCCCCCCAAACCTCACAAAATTACAAAGTGTCAGTCAAATGGGTCACGGCCATGAACACACAACATCCAGCTGGGACGCTGGGAGGAGAAAACCCGGAGAGCCCCCCGCGAGCCGGAGCCACGGACACGCGTGGCCGAGCGCTCAACGGCCTCGACGCGCTCTGTCTGCAACGCCCTGGAGGCAAGAGGACTTTCATTACAGAAACTCCCAACACACAGAAAAACAGACCAAGGCTCCTATAATCTCTCGACTTCCCCTAAGACAATTCCACGTATTTACTTCTAGTCATTTTTGCTGAGTGTCAGTTTTCGTCTGGGGGGGCAGTTCTGGGTGGGGAGCCCGAGAAGCTGCTCCTGCCCAGACTCGGGGGGCCGCTCGGCCATTCGGTCTCGCCCCCTCCAGGCACGTCGTCTCCGGGGAGGCAACAGATGCATGTGTTCCAGACATGGTCACAGCCAGCGCCGTCCGCGGGCCACCCCCGCCCCCCAGGGCTCAGCTGCACCACTGGACGTGAGGGTGTCAGCTGGGGACTATGTCACCGGAGGGGGAGAGGGGGGATGAGCCTGAGGGAGTTCACATCAAACATTCGTGACCATGCCCGGACACCGTAAGCACTCAGTCAGTGTCCGTCTCCTCTATCAGGGACGCGGAAGAGTCACTGCCCCACAGGTATTTGGGGCTGGCCCGTCACCCACCCTCCCGGGAAGCTCTCTAATAAAACATAAGCCACCGCTCAGTCCACACCAACAACTCTGTCCCCTGGGGTCTGTCCCCCACAGGTGACAGAAGCAACCTGTCCAAAGTGTCTCACAACTGCCACTCTACTGGAGCCAAAGCCCTCCTGCCGCAGACGGACAGACGCGTCCGAACCCTCAGCCCCTGGGAGGCAGCACACACACGCCGCAGCAGATGCCGAGCCCTCTGAGGAACTGGTTTAGGGAAAACACCCCACGGAGGATCCAAACTCGGAGAGAAGTCGGAGGAAGGATTCCCAGAAGTTCATTAAAAATTACCAAAAATTAACTCTGTCTCCCTAACTATTCCCCACTTTTTGCATTCGCTGCAAAAAACCGGCAGTGTTGAGATGAGCAGATGCCCGCTGGCTACGTGCAAACACTGTCACCTAATTCTGGGGACAAGAGCAGAGTCACGGATTTAAAGGAAGAGTCTGACGCTTTAAGTTATTGTTGCTTAAAACTTAGAACAGGTTCCGGTCAAGAAAGTACCAGCATGAGAGTAAAAATACAAACACCAAACACATTTAAAGACACGTGAATGTGCCGCCCTTTCATTTCCCCGAAGCCTTACCTTTTCTCTGATTGCAGCTGGTTTTAGAGGCCCAGCTCAGCCGCAGGCTCTGATAATTCGTATCTTCATCACAAACCAGAGTTCTAGTCAAACAAAAATCTATAACTGTCATTTAAAAAAAGGAATGTAAACACCATGCTAACAAGGAGTGAGTGTGTACTAATCACAATGCACAGTGATAAGCAATAAGAAACACGCAGTCTTTACAATCGGGGCACCTACAGAAACCTCTGGAAACGCTCGGGCCACCCCTTACTGCCCCAGGCTCACATTCGATCCTCTACGGACTGGAAGTCCCTTTTTTCCCCTTGTTCTCCTTTTCCTCTTCGGACAGAAAGGACTCGAGCCCCGTGGACCCAACGTGCCATACGAAGAGCCCGTCTGGCTGGCGCCCACAAGAGCACGGTCAGAGGGACACACGACAGCAGCCGGACCGCGGGGCGCAAACCCGGCGCGGAGGGCCAGCTGCTCAGCGTCTCGGGCTCCGGTGTCCTCAGCTGTGAGACCCGACTGACGGGAGCCCCTCAAGTCTCCCCAGGGCAGAGCCTCCGGGCCTGTCTCCAGCGGCCGTCCGGTTCCCGCCCTACTTCCCTGCCCCCCTTCCCAGCAGGAGGCCTCAGGGTGCTGCCTTCACGGCCTCCAGTGCCTCTCTCCTCCCACCCCTTGGTGACCTCCAGCAAAACTGCTCCGCTCAAGGTCACCAACGACGTCCGCGTTGCTACATCCATAGCCAATTTCCAGTCTTCTTCAAACTTGACCGATCATCAGCAGGACATGCTTGTCCAGCCCATCTTCCTCAAAAGGCTGATTTGGTTTCCAGGACTTGGCCGGACCCTCCGGCAGCGGCTCACCACTGCCCACCTTCAGACAGCAGAAACGCCTTCCCCGTGCGCACTGGCCGGGCAGCATGGCCCCCGCGGGCCTCTAGGCTACACAGCCCACTGCACCTAGACACGCAGGAGGCTCCCACGGGCCTGCAGCAGAGCCCCCAGCACACCTGGCCACGGCTTCTGTCCCCGCCCAAATTCACCGATTCTTGCCCAAACTAGCCCCTCGTCACTCAGCGCCCGCACCCCTTCTGCCCCGCTGTAGTCCGTTGTCCCTACTCAGAACTCTCTCGCATGCCCTCGAAGGCCTTGCGTGAGCTGGTTCCCACTGCGTTAGCGGTTCCCTGACCTCTCCCTCCCACCGCTGCCTTCCCGCTCCCCCGGGGCCCCCTCCCCCGTCCCCCCGGCCTCCCTCCTGCTTCCTGCACTGGATTTACAGACCGCGCACACTCTGTTCCTCCCACGAACACTCTCCCTCCAACCTGCACCCCTCCCCGGCCTCCATCGACAACTTCAGCTGCCCGTCCCCACTACTCCCTGCCCCCGACTTCTTCCTCATAGACGCCCCCTCAGTTCACATCCTGCAGGTCTCCATTTTGTCTTCCAATTTCCCACCCTTGAAGGTATCTGAGAACAAAGACTTTTTGCCTGTTTACTTTTCTCCAGCACCTAGAATCATCCCTGGCACAGGGACAAGGCACAGCCATTCCCAAGCTCACGTGTGTCCCTGTCCAGGCACGCCGTCCCCTTGCTTCTCCTCAAACCCGCTCCCTGAGCCCCAACCACGTCCTCCCGTGGCTCATTCCTCATTCGCTTCAAGGCTTGTTCAAATACCACTTCCTTAGCGAGGTGGTCCCGAGTCACCCTGTCTACAGGATGGTTTTTCCCAGCAGCTGTAACCCTCCGTCTGCGGGGCTCTCCCTGCGAGGACACCTGTCTGCCTGCTAATCACCTGTCCCCCCCAGAATGCAGAACCCAGCCACGACGAGACAGGGCTTTGGCTTATCCATCGATGTTCCTCCAGCATCGAGAACACTGCCTGGTCCATGTCAGGCTTCAAACCATGAACTCACGAACTTCGAGAGCACAGTCGTCAAGGACACACGCGGAGAACAGCACATTGGGAGTAGTCTCCCTCCGAGTCAGCGCGGCCCCACTAAGCTGCCCGAGCGAGAGGTCAGCCAGGCTCCTGCCCACGCCCTGCCCTCCCGCCGCAGAGCCCCACCCGGGCAGCCCCGGCCCTGCCGTCCATTAGGGCCTCACATCGCCCCCAGAGGAGGAGGAAGTGGTGAGCTCTAAGGACAGAGAAACCCTATGAGCTACTTTTCTGAAGTCTCTCTTCCAAACAGTGGAAGACATGGGGAGGAGGAGGAAGACGGACTCCTGAGGGGCAAATACGCCTACAAATACTACAGTTTGCGTTGTGGGGAAGACAGAGGCGTCTTACCGTATTTGACATCCGGAACTGTGACGGAGCTCTCCGCGATGTTGGTGGACAGGATAATCTATCAAACACCAAAACAAAGCATCTGACATTCGTACTGTGTACTGGAAACATTAGGCAAAAATTAAAAAAAAAAAAGCTCAAAAATTATTTTTTTTTTTCAAAAATTATTTTAAAAGGCTTTTTAATGTAAATACTGGACTTGAATTTTAAAGTTAATAGTTTTCCTATTTTCTTTTTTTTTTTTTAAGATTTTATTTATTTGACAGAGAGAAACACAGCGAGAGAGGGAACACAAGCAGAGGGAATGGTAGCGGGAGAAGCAGGCTTCCCACCGAGCAGGGAGCCCCATGCAGGGCTCCATCCCAGGACCCGGGATCACGACCCGAGCCAAAGGCAGACACTTAATGACTGAGCCACCCAGGCGCCCCAATAGTTTTCCTGTTTTCGACAAGCTACAACTGCTCCAGGGTCCAGGAGGAGGTTGGAGGGACTTGGTGCTGGGCGGACACCGGGGTACAGCGTGGGGCCGGTTACTCACCTTGTGGTTCCCAGACACCCCGCCCACATAGCAAGGCTGCCGCCCGCCCTACAGGGTTGCTGTGAAGATCAGAGGAGTTAACAAGGGCAGGGGGCGCGGAAGTGCTGCCGGCACAAACGCAGTGATCAACCCCAATCTGAAAAATCAGACCCCTCTCCTCGCTCGGCTCGCGCCGGCACTGCGATGTCAGTGCAGACACGCGCCCCGCCAATTCGCCTTCCTAACCCTCGGCATCCAACCAATGAACGTCTCAGAGAGGCCCTCTGCTCCGAGTCCCACGACAACAGGTGACAGGGGCCCGCGTCGTCCCTGCCCCTGCCCCCGGTGTGACCCTCACACGCGAAGCCCGGCAGCACAGCCGTGCTTCACAGCAACAGGCAAGAGGCCCGGCACAGACGGCCGTCCCAGACCTCGGACGCAGGGCTTCAGGGGTGCGGGCGCCGCCTGAGCCCACAGGTGCAGGCCCTGTGACCACACCGGGGCGTCTGGGCCAGAGCCAGGGAGCCGGACGGTGTCCCTGACCATCCCAGGCAGCTCGGGGCAGGCAGTGCTAACACAGGCCGGGGTCCACACACACCCCGAGAGTAAAGAAATCTTTAACCAGGACTGAGAAGGTGGGTTCTGACCAAAGCCGCCAGGACAGTCCCACAGCTTGAGAAATACCAACAAGTAAAAGGCATCAAAAAATCAAAAAGGCAGCAACAAGGGCGCCTGGGTGGCTCAGTGGGTTCAAGCCTCTGCCTTTGGCTCAGGTCATGATCTCAGGGTCCTGGGATCGAGCCCCCCATCGGGCTCTCTGCTCAGTGGGGAGCCTGCTTCCCCCTCTCTCTCTGCCTGCCTCTCTGCCTACTTGTGATCTCTCTGTCAAATAAAATCTTAAAAAAAAAAAAAAGGCAGGAACAATGCCCAGAGGTTGAGGAAACTTTAAAATGTTAGCAACCGACTTACTAAATATAAGACAAACTTAAACAACATCCCTGGCCCATCGGGCAGTCACCTGCTTGGGGAGTGACCTCTCGCGACAGAACGCGGGATCCAAACAAGCCGAAGCGCTAGCATCCCTGCGGGACAGTCGCTAAGGACAACGCACCCGGAGTGCTTGCTCCTTGCCTCCCCGCTACCTACCTTTCTGTACCCAGGAACCGGACTTAAAAACACATTATTCTGCTCTTCCAGAGTCACGCTGGAATGGAGGGGGTAGACCTGTAACCTAGGGAACAGATTAAGGAAATGAAATGTCCGTGAAGGGTAGATGTGTGCGAGAACACGCGAAGCGACTAACTGCTCACGGAGGTGACCGGAATTATTTAAGGCAGAAAAGATACAATAATAGTAAAAACAAAGCTGCAGCATTTGAAACACACCTTTTGTGAACCATGTTTGTGAGAAGTTCGTGCATATAGTTTATTTCACCCAGACCTGCGGAAGAAAAAGAAGTGAAGGGGGGAAAAGATCTGTTTATTACGAAAACAAAAAACAAAAAAAACACTTTAAATTAAAGACAACTTTTTCCAAAAAAAGGCCCAACCAATTCATTTTATTTGACCCTGTTATTCTCTTTGCCCGATTACATCACAATTACAAGTAGAACAGTGGAACGACACTGACCACTAGTAACTACAAAACCCCCATTCTTCCAGGGTTCCACTTACCACAACAGTGACTGCCTGCAAGTCTGACCATCTGGACAATTTTACAGCTCTTCTGTATGTCCCACTGACTTTTCCAAATTTCCCACGATAAATATGCAACATTTTACAACCAAAACAAATAGTTTTTTAAAAAGTCTTGGTCAGGGTTGCCTGGGTGGCTCAGTGGGTTAAAGCCTCTGCCTTCGGCTCAGGTCATGATCTCACCGTCCTGGGATCAAGCCCCACATCAGGCTCTCTGCTCAGCAGGGAGCCTGCTTCCCTCCCCTCTCTCTGCCTGCCTCTCTGCCTACTTGTGATCTCTCTCTCTCTCTCGGATAAATAAATAAAATCTTAAAAAAAAAAAATCCTGGTCACAGAGATTTGCTAAATTATTCTCATTAGGGTTAAGAAATGTCTACTGATACGTAAAACTTTCACTTGCTTTTCTGCCATCCTGAAGTAGCAACCCTCTGACGGGTTGAGCTGTGCCCCTGAGGAGATGCTCTGAGGACTTATGCCCAGGACCTGAGAACACAGTTTTATCTGCAAACAGCGTCACGGCAGACACAATGAGGTAAGGTGAGCTCACCTGGAGAGGCCGGCCCTCACTCCAATATGACCCGTGTCCCCTTCAGGGCGAGGGAGACGGACAGACACAGAGCGCGTGAGAGGCAGAGACAGGAGGGATGCCAGAGAGGACAAGAGAGGACTCGACCCAGAGCCCCAGAGGGAGCAGGGCCCTGCCAACACCTTGATTTTGGACTCCTGGTCTCAGAACAGTGAGATTCGTAGTTTGCAGTTGGTAGTTTGTGAAGACTTACAGTCCGTAGCCCTTTATCACGGCAGCCCTACGAACAGTGCAGAACCACCCCCAAAGACCATAACAAACATGTAGCACACCTGCATTCCCATTAACACAGAAGGACAGCGAGTACACTGTAAAATACCACTTGTTAGTACTTTGCAGACCACGTTCAGCACGTCAGGCACGCATCCCACTGAGGCAGGGTCTCAAACCCACTGGCGCTCCGTCCTGCTCACACTTCCCCCAGTGAGCGGCTGTGGGCACCGCAGACTGAGACAAACACCTACGGGGTAAACACAGCTCCACCCCACCGTCAGCTCATGGCTGTTCCTGGCTGCAAAACGAATCGAGACCAACCCAAGCAAAACAGGATCAAAGCTGTAAACTCAAACGATGAACCCCAAAGCCAAGTATAAGTCACTTTAATTCAGACTTTTTGTTCTCCAAATCTACCAGCACAAATATGCACATGCCTCCTCTATTACCTTTTGACGACACAAAATGTGTATTGTCGTGTTTCACCAAATGATACTTGATTTAAAAAAACTCAAGAACATCATGTTGAAAAAGTACGATTAACAATCTTCTCAGGTTAATTTTCAGATGTCTGAGAGCCGACTCTGTCACGTACCGAGGAAGGGACTCAACGACTCTGCCGAGGGCCCACGCGACATCTCGGTAACAGCACGGCCACTGCACAACAGCCGCAGGTGCGCGCCGGCGGCCACTACCTCACTTTTACACACAGACAGGAAGCAGCCAACTTAACGAAGCCAGTGACTTCACGGAAAATTGTGAAAGGGGGTAAGACTGCCTTCAAAAATTAAACCCTTCGTGACAATGGCTCTAGCAACACGAAGTTACAGTAAGAGCTCAAGCTGCAAATCGCAGTTGTGCAGGGTCTCAGGGCCACCGGCAGCGGGTCCCAGTCTCTGCAGTTGGGGCTGGACGCAAGGGCCGCCCCCTCCAGGCCGCAGGCGCGACGCTCACCTGGCAGGAACACCAGCACGCTGCTCCGCTCCAGCACAAACGGGGCCCCCGACCAGGTCTTGCTTCTGTTACAAACGAGAAGTGCACAGACATTAGTCCAGGGAGCGCAGCCCTGCTGCCCTAGAGCCCCAACAGTCTAGGCTCCTGCTGGCGAAAATCTCTTTCAGACTGTCTGGTGTAACGATCCTTCTCAGACCGAAGAAATCACAGAGGTCCCAGGACATGGCCCCACAATCACTAGGGGCCCCAAGCCCCTCAACTCCCAATTCTCTCCTATAAAAACTCATCATCTGCCAAAGTTCCCCTTGAAAGTTAGCTATTGCAATCCAGAATTTCAAAATACAAAACTTTAAAAATAACTACAATAAAACTTAAACTCGAATCACCAGCTCACCCTCCCGATCCCGTCAAAATACTTCCTCTGTGTGAACTCAGAACTTCCGCTCTCTGCACCACGAGCTCCCCGCATGCAGCCGGGAAGGCCCCAGACAGATCAAGTCCCTGCCCTCTGGGGCTCCCATTGCAGCTGGAGACACGGACAGAGACGGGCAAGCGCATCAGGTGCCCGGGTCAAGCAGGCACATGGCTGGCAGGAGAGACGGGGCCCCGCGCTGCAGTTCCCAGCTCACCCACATCCCTTCTCCTCCTCCGCCGCTACCCTTCCCTGGCACAGACTAGACTACTGTTGCTTGGCTCCTCCAAGAAATGACGAAGACTAGAGTGAAAACTATGAAGATAGAGAAGTAAAACAACAGACAAAAATCAACAAAAGCCAGACCTGGGTCTTTGAAAGAAAAAAAAAAAATGAAATGGACAAATCTTTACCTAGTTTGACCAAGAAAGGGAAAAAGAGAGAATATTCAAAATACTAGATAGAATGAGAAATGAAAGAGAGGACATTCCTACTGCCTTTACAGAAATAAAGACTATAAAGAGGAATACTATGGACAGCTGTACACCCACAGAGTACATAGCTGACATGAAATGGACAGATTCCTAAAAAGACACAAACTACTGAAACTGACCCAAGGAAAAAAACAATCTGAAGAGACCTACAACAGAGATTTCAAGACTACCCATAAAGAAAGCCCAGAGATGAATTCTACCGAACATTCAAAGAATTAATACCAATTCTTCACAAACTTCCAAAAAAATTTCCCAACTTGTTTTATCAGGCCGGTATTACTCTGACCCCAATACCAGACAGAGACATCACAAGAAAACCACAGACCAAGATCTCTTATAAACATGAACATAGAAATCCTCAACAAAATACTAGCAAGCCAAATCTAGAAACATATGGAAAGAATTATACACCACAACCAAGTGGGATTTATCTGAGGAATGCAAAGTTGATTTAACACCTAAAAATCTGGAGTGCCTGGGGGGCTCAGTCGTTAAGCCTCTGCCTTCGGCTCAGGTCATGATTCCGGGTCCTGGCATCCAGCCCCGCATCGGGCTCCCTGCTCAGCGGGAAGCCTGCTTCTCCTACTACCATTCCCTCTGCTTGTGTTCCTTCGCTCGCTGTGTTTCTCTCTGTCAAATAAATAAAATATTTAAAAAAAAAAACCTAAAAATCAATTAGTGTAAGACATTAATTATATCAGCAGAAAAAAACAGAAATCACATCATTATCTCAGCCACAGTAAAAGCATTGAACAAAATCTAATACTCCATTAAAAGTTTAAAAAAATAAAAATTCAACAAACTAGAACTAGAAGTGAACTCCCTCAGCCTGATGAAAGGTCGTCTACCAAGAGCACAGAGCAAACATTATACTTCATGGTGAAAAATGGGACTTCTTCCCCCTCCATCAGGAACAAGGACGCCTGCCTCCCCACTGCTGCTGAGCACTGCACTGGAGGTTTCAGGACAATCAAGCAAAAGGAAGAAAAATAGGCATCCAGATTGGAAAAGAAGAATGAAGACTACCTCTGTTCATAAACAACACGACCCTGTATACAGAAAATCCTAAGAAATCCTACTAGAACTAATAAACGACTTCAGCAAGGTTGCAGGATAAAAGATCAGTACACAAAAATCAATTGTTATCTCTATAACACTTGCACTGCACTATCCAAAAATGAAAGGAAAACAATTTCATTCTAACATCCAAAAGAATAAAACACAGAATAAGTTGAACAAGATAACTGCAAAACCTGTGCTTTGAAAATTAGTAAGTCACTTAAAATTACTAAGCTACATTACTAAAGTTTAAAAAAATTATTTTCGGGGGCCCCTGGGTGGCTTAGTGGGTTAAGCGTGTGCCTTCAACTCAGGTCATGATCCTGGGATCCTGGATCGAGTCCCGCATCAGGTTCCTTGCTCAGTGAGGAGTCTGCTTCTCCCTCTACCCCTGCCCCCCCATCTCTCTCTCTCTCCCTCACACACACACACACTCTCTCTCTCTCAAATGAAATCTTTTTTAAAAATAATAAAATCTTTTTTTAAAAAAGAATGAAAATAAAGGGATGGCAAAGGTTTTGGAGGCAAAGATAAAAATCAGGGGTTGTAATGTTTTAAAACGTGACCAAGTAGAATTCAGCCCCATGGCATCAAGACAAAGAAGGGGACGATACGATGCTGAAGGTTGTAATTCACAACAACACTGACAGTAACCAGCGGCTACAAGCCAAAGAGCACGGAGCAGCCAAAACCCAGAGTCGGGCAGCACCGAGTGCCAGCGAGCACGCGGACCGACAGGGCCTCTCGTTCTCCTGCTGTGGGGAATGTGAGACAGCACCACCACTCTGGGAGACATTGAGTGGTTCTTTTTTTTAAAGATGTTATTCCTTTGAGAGATCCCAAGAGAGCGCACACAGCGGGGGGAGGGGGAGTGGGAGCGGGAGAAGCAGGCTCCCCGCTGAGCAGGGAGCCTGATGTGGGGCTGGATGCCAGGACCCGGAATCATGACCTGAGCCGAAGGCAGAGGCTTAACGACTGAGCCCCCCAGGCGCCCCACTTGGGTGATTTCGTGCAAAACTAAACATGCTCGCATTGCATGATCCGGCAATTAAGCTCCTTAGTACTGACCCAAAGGAGCTGAAAACATATGTCCACACACGGTCTGCACACACACACTCACAACAGCTTTATCCAAATTGCCCAAACCTGGAAGCAACCAAGATGTCCTTTAGTAGGTGAATGGAGAAATAAACTGTGGTCCATCCTGACGAAGGAAGGCTGCTCGGCACTGAGAAACGAGCCATCAAGCCATAAAAAGACGTAGAGGAAACGTAAATGCATATTGCTAAGTGGAAAAAGCAATCTGAAGAGACTGCCTATGTATGATTGCCAACTACATGACATCCTGAAAAAGGCACAACGATGGCGACGTTAAGAAGGTTGTCGCGGGCTACAGGGGAGGGAGGGACGAACAGGCAGAGCGCAGAGGGTCTGAGGGCAGTGAACCATCCTGCAGAGTATTACAATGCTGGGTGTGCGTCGTCATGTGCTTGTCAAAACCCGTAAAACATACAACACCAACAGTGAACCCGAGCAAACTATGGCCTGTGGGCGATACTGGTGTGTCGATCAAAACAAAGGTATGGCCGCGGTGCAGGAGGCTGACCGCAGGGGATACCGCACATGGCAGAGGGGTACACACAGGGGGACTCTGTACTTTCCTCCTCAATACTGCTGTGAACCTAAAACTGCTCTAACAAATAAAGTCCATTTAAAAGGCAAAAAAAATCCATGAGTCCATTGGGACATTAAAAAGAGAAGGGGGGGTGGTGCCTGGGTGGCCCAGTGGGTTAAAGCCTCTGCCTTCGGCTCAGGTCACGATCTCAGGGTCCTGGGATCGAGCCCCACATCGGGCTCTCTGCTCAGCGGGGAGCCTGCTTCTCCCTCTCTCTCTGCCTGCCTCTCTGCCTACTTGTGATCTCTCTCCTCCCTGTCAAATAAATAAAATCTTAAAAAAAAAAACTTTTTTTTTAAAAGAAAGAAATTAAGAAAGAACCACGTACATTTGACACCTAACAAAACTATTTCAAGAATAAAAGTCAACTAAAGGCGTTTTTGGCAAAATAAAAACAGAACATTCACCAACAGACCATTTAAAAAGCTTCTGAAGGATGTACTTTAGGAAGAATGAAAATGATCCAAGGGAAGTGTGAGATGCAAGGCAGAATGACGAGTAAATAAAACGATACATACTGAGTAAAAGTAAACGCACTGACGCTGTAAAAGTAACCGAACCGGGCGGGAGCTCAGACGCCCGGCTGCCAGCTAGCGGGGCAGTGACCTGGATTCCGGCCGAGTCACCGTCACGTCCTGCTCCCGAGGCAGGCCCGACCCTGAGTACCTGTACACCTCACGGGGGTTTACACCTGGCCACCAACAACCATTCCGACACACACGGGGACGTGCGGCGGGCCTGTGGGACCCCCGGCCAGCCCCGGTCACGCTCCGGTTGTCGTGAGGGGGACTCTGCGTCCCCTGTGTCTGCTGTGCCGGCGGACAAGCTCTGTGAACAACGAGCACAGAAAGGCTCATGAAACAGTACGTTTCTTAAATCGCAGGCTCTACCCACCACTTCCGACCTGGAGCTGTTTCTGAAGGTTCCAAAGGCCCAGCCACACTTCTGTGTGAATGAACGGGTGCCACGGGGCCGCCGTGGGCCGGGGTGAGTCTTCCTAACCCACCGAGCGTGGCGGAGAGAGGCCCCCGACAGCCCCTCCCAGCCCGGCCCTTCCGCTTGCCCCAGACGAGGAGTCACAGGACCCGGCGCGTCTGGAAACCACTCTCTCCTCAGGCTGTGATTTCTGCCTTTTAAAACTGTCAGTCTTAAAACTGTACTTGGTCTTACCTACTTTAAAGTGGAAATTTCCAGTAAAAAAAAAAAAAGTGCAATGTACTAACATTACTTTAAAATATATACAGTGACTCCTGGAAAAAGTTATCTACAGTTCTATCCTAACATTATAAAAACACTAGAAAGTATCTAAATGAGTGCCCCATTTTTAAAAATCGTACTTTAAGCACATTGCCACGCGAGCGTCTCTTACCCTCTCTCTCTCATATCCAAGTTATCAAACATCTGGATCAGGGAGACAGCAACTTCATACATGTCCTTAGTGATCACCGGCTCCTCCAGGACACGAGGAGGAAGCTAAACACAGGAAATGAAAAGGCCAGAATATCAGAACAGGATCACAAGGGGACTTGGGGGTTGGAAGGGTGACTCTCTCTAGTGTTATCACGGTAACCAACACCCCAATAAGAATACCCTTTGCAGCCAAGAGGTGAGCACCTGCTGACTGCCGAGCTCTACTCGAGGCTCCCAACTGCCCCGCCGCTCCCCGACCCTGGCACCGGGGCAAGGGTGGAGTCACGGCCAAGCATGCGGCACTGCAGGGCCTGCTGGGAAATCTAGTCTGCACACAGTGAGGTGCTGCCGACGTGTACGGAGCCCTGAAGAGCTTCCAAGCCCAGCGCCAGCAGGCCTCCCACTGTCAAAGTCCACGTCGCCAAGCCCTGAGATGACAACACCTGATCACAGGGACCAGGAACAGGTGATACCCCTGCAGACCCGCTGACTTACAGTAAGAATATGACCATGGCATCCATCTGCCAAGATCACAAGCAGGCAGAGGCAGGCCGAGGGAGAGGAGGAAGCAGGCACCTTGCTGAGCAGAGAGCCCGACGCGGGGCTCGATCCCAGGACCCTGAGAGCATGACCTGAGCCGAAGGCAGAGGCTTTAACCCACTGAGCCACCCAGGCACCTCTACTTTTATTTGTTTTAAGTTCAACTAATTAACACATACTGGTTTCAGAGGTAGAACAGCTGGCTTCAGAGGTAGAACTTAGTGACTCATCAGTCTTCTATGATACCCAGTGCTCATCACAGCGCGAGCCCTCCTGAATACCCACCTCCCCTCCAGCAGCCCGAAGTTTGTTTCCTGTGATTAAGAGTCTCTTATCGGGGCACCTGGGTGGCTCAGTCAGTTGAGCATCTGCCCTGGGCTCAGGTCATGATCACAGGGACCTGGGATCAAGCCCCGAGTCAGACTCCCCTGACTCAGTGGAGAGCTTGCTTCTCCCTCTCCCTGCTCCTCTCCTTGCTTGTGCTCTCTGGCAAATAAAATCTTTCTAAAAAAATAAAAAGGAGTCTCTTTGTTGACTGTTTCCTTCGCTGTGCAGAAGCTTTTTATCTTGATGAAGTCCCAAAAGTTCATTTTCGCTTTTGTTTCCTTTGCTTTTGGAGACATGTCCTGAAAGAAGTTACTGTGGCTGATGTCGAGGAGGTTACTGCCTATGTTCTCTAAGGTTTTGATAGACTCCTGCCTCACGTTGAGGTCTTTTATCCATTTCAAGTTTATCTTCGTGTGTGGTGTAAGAGAATGGTCAAGTTTCATTCTTCTACATAGAGCTGTCCAATTTTCCCAGCACCATTTATTGAAGAGACCGCCTTTTTTCCACTGGATATATTTTCCTGTTTTGTCAAAGATTATTTGACCATAGAGTTGCGGGTCCATACCTGGGCTCTCTGTTCTGTTCCACTGGTCTATGTGTCTGTTTTTGTGCCAGTACCATGCTGTCTTGGTGATCACAGCTTTGTAGTAAAGCTTGAAATCAGGTAATGTGATGCCCCCAGCTTTTTCTTTTTCAACATTTGTTTAGCGATTCGGGGTCTTTTCTGGTTCCATACAAATTTTAGGATTGTTTGTTCCGGCCCTTTGAAGAAAACCAGTGGAATTTCGATCGGGATGGCATTGAAAGTATAGATTGGTCTGGGCAGTATAGACATTTTCACAATGTTTATTCTTCCGACCCGTCCACATGTTGTCTACAAGAGACACATTTGGAACCAAAAGATACATCCAGACTGAAAGTGAAAGGATGGGGAACCATCTTTCATGTCAACGGGCCTCAAAACAAAACTGGGGTAGCGATTCTCACATCAGGTAAATTAGATTTTCAGCTAAAGACTGTAGTCAGAGATACAGAAGGACACTACATCATTCTGAAAGGGTCTCTCCTCCAAGAAGATCTAAAAATTGTAAGCATTTATGCCCCCAATATAGGAGCAGCCAACTACATAAGTCAACTGTTAATCAAAATAAACAGTCATATTGATATGAATACAGTAATAGTGGGAGATCTTAACACACCACCCTCAGTAACAGACAGATCATCTAAACAGAAAATCAATAAAGAAACAAGAGCTTTGAATGACACATTGGACCAGATGGACCTCATAGATATATACAGAACATTCCACCCTAAAACAACAGAATACTCATTTTTCTCGAGCGCACATGGAACTTGCTCCAGAATAGACCACATACTGGGCCACAAACCAGGACTCAACCAATACAAAAGACTGAGATGATTCCCTGTATTTTCTCGGACCTCAATGCTCTGAAACTGGAACTCAACCACAAGAAGAAGTACGGAAGGAATTCAAACACTTGGAGACTAAAGACCAACCTGCTCGAGAATGCTGAGATCAACCAGGAAATCAAAGATGAGCTGAAACAATTCATGGAGACCAATGAGAATGAAGACACATCGATGCAAAACCTATGGGACACGGCAAAAGCAGTCCTAAGGGGAAAATACATAGTCATCCAAGCCTCCCTCAAAAAAATTGAAAAACCTCAAATACACCAGCTCTCCTTACACCTCAAAGAACTGGAAAATCAACAACAAATTAAGCCAACCCCATGCACAAGAAGGGAAATAATCAAGATCAGAGCAGAGATCAATGAGTTAGAAACTAGAGAAACAGTAGAATGCATCAAAAAGGAGTCTCTTATGGTTTGTCTCCCTCTCTGATTTCATCTTATTTTTCCCTCTCTTCCCCTATGATCCTGTTTTGTTTCTTAAATTCTGCAAATCAGTGAAATCATATGATAATTAGCTTTCTGACTTATTTTGCTCAGCATAATACCTTCTAGTTCCATCCACATTGATGTAAACAGTAAGTAGTCATTCCTTCTCATGGCTGAATAGTAGCCCATTGTATACATACGCTACAATTTTCTTTATCCATTCATTCATCTATCGGTGAACATCTTGGCTCTTTCCATATTGTGCATTAAAACAAACCCCAACGGGCCCACCTAATTTAAGACCACCCTGCAGGCACCCCTGCACAACGCTGAGGGTCAACCACAGCAGCAAACCCCCAGGGAGCTGGCATCAGCGGTCTGAGCGGCCAGCCTCGGGGGCCATGGCCACCACTACAGGAGACTCCCTCTACAATACCCCGCAAAACAGAGACGGCCTAACTTGCACAAAATCTATTTCATAGCCATATTGGGTTTTCTTGCACCAAGAGTAAGAAGGTTTTTTATTTAATTATCTTACTTATCAAGCGGTATGTTCAAGGTGTTGTATTTGACTTTGTGAAGGACACATCAGAAGTCTACTTAGCCACAAATGCAAACTTACCAAAACTGAAAACTTTTTCTCCCATTTTTTAGAGTGAATTAAGTCAAATAGTAATAAACCATGTTATTATTACAATCTTACTGACAAACTGACTTTTAATCAGCAGTTATGAAGAAGCATGCCTAATAAATCCATTCTTGTTATTCAACCTTTACCTGAAATTATTTTCTACATTATCCAAACAATAACCATAACACAACTGTACAAAATAGAAATAGAAAAATACAATTTTCACAATCTCCAACATGGCCTTCAGATCCATCTACAACTGCGATTTGGGCGATTTTTTTTTTATTACTGCTTCAATTTCCTTGCTGGTTATGGACTGTTTAGGTTTTCTATTTCTTCCTGGTTCAGTTTTGGTAGTTTACACGTCTTCTAGACATGCATCCATTTCTTCCAGATTGTCAAATTTGCTGGTGTATAGTTGCTCATAATATGTTGCTGTTTTTTTTAAAGATTTTATTTATTTGACAGAGAGAGAAAGAGGTCACAAGCAGGCAGAGAGAGAGAGGGAAGCAAGCTCCCTGCTGAGCAGAGGGCCCGATGTGGGGCTTGATTCCAGGAACCTGAGATCATGACCTCAGCTGAAGGCAGAGGCTTTAACCCACTGAGCCCCCCAGGCGCCCCATCTGTTCTGATCTTTATTTCTCTTCTTCTGCTGGGTTTAGGCTTTATTTGCTGCTCTTTCTCCAGCTCCTTTAGGTGTAGGGTTAGGTTGTGTACTTGAGACCTTTCTTGAGAAAGGCTTGTATTGCTATATACTTCCCTCTAAGGACCACCTTTGCTGTGTCCCAAAGGTTCCAAACCGTTGTGTTCTCATTTTCATTTGTTTCCCTGTTTTTTAAATTCTTTAACTTCCTGGTTGACCCACTCACTCTTTAGTAGGATGCTCCTTAGCCTCCATGTATGAGTTCTTTCCAACTCTCCTCTTGTGACTGAGTTCCAGTTTCAAAGCACTGTGATCTGAAAACATGGCAGGGAATGATCCCAAGCATCTGTTACCAGCTGAGACCTGATTTGTGACCCAGGATGTTATCTCTTCTGGAGAATGTTCCATGTGCACTAGAGAAGAATGTGTATCCTGTTGCTTTAGGATGAAATGCTCTGAATATATCTGTGATGTCCATCTGGTCCAGTGTGTCATTCAAAGCCCTTGTTTCCTTACTGATCTTCTGCTTAAATGATCGGTCCATTTCAGTGAGGGGGGTGTTTAAGTTCCCTACTATCAATGTGTTTCTTTAATTGTTATTAATTGGTTTATATAATTGGCTGCTCCCATGTTAGTGGCAGATCTTTTTGTTGGACAGACTCTTTAGTTATGATACAGTGTCCTTCCTCATGTTTTATTATAGTCTTTGATATAAGGATTGCCACTCCAGCTTTCTTTTGATATCCATTAGCATGGTAAATGGTTTTCCACCCCCTCACTTTAAATCTGGAGGTGTCTTTGGGTCTCAAACGAGTCTCTTGCAGACAGCATATGGATAGGTTTTGATTTTTTATCCAATCTGATACCCTGTGTCTTTTCATTGGGGGCATTTAGCCCATTTACATTCAGAGTAACTACTGAAAGATATGAATTTAGTGCCATTGTATTGCCTCTAAGGTGACTGTTACTGTCTATTGTCTCTGTTCCTTTCTGGTCTGTGTTACTTTTGGGCTCTCTCTTTGCTTAGAGGATCACTTTTAAAATTCTTTGTATGGCTGGTTTGGTGATCACAAATTCTTTTAGTTTGTCCTGGAAGATTTTTATCTCTCTTATTTTGTATGAGACCTTTGGCTGGACCAAGTATTCTTGGCTGCATGTTTTTCCCACTTAGCACCCTGAATATATCATGCCAGTCCTTTCTGGCTTGCCAGGTCTCTGGATAGGTCTGCTGCCACTCTTTCTACCATTGTAGGTTACAGACCTCTTGTCCCAAGCTGCTTTGGGGATTTTCTTTTTGTCTCTGGGATTTACAAGTTTCATTATCACATATCAAGGTGTTACCTATTTTTATTGATTTTGAGGGGGGTTCTCTTGTGCCTCCTGGACTTGGATGCCTGTTTTGTTCCCCAGATTAGGGATGTTCTCCACTATAATTTGCTCCAATATACCTTCTGCCCCTCTTACCTTTTCTTCTGGGATCCCAATTATTCTAATATTGTTTCACTTTATGGTATCACTTATCTCTCATATTCTCCCCTTGTGATCAAGTAGTTTATCTTTTTCTCAGCTGCTTTATTCTCCATCATTTTGGCATCTATATCACTAATTCTCTCTTCTGCCTCATTTATCCTAGCACTTAGAGCCTCCATTTCTTATTGCATCTCATTAATAGACTGATTTCTACTTGATTATACTTTAGTTCTTTTATTTCTCCAGAAAGCAATTCTCTAGTATCTTTTATGCTTTTTTCAAGCCCAGCTAGTGTCTCTATAATCATTATTCTGAACTCTAGTTCCAACATCTTACTTATGTCCACATTGATTAGGTTCCTGGCAGTCAGTACTGCCTCTTGTATAATCATTATTCTGAACTCTAGTTCCAACATCTTACTTATGTCCACATTGATTAGGTTCCTGGCAGTCAGTACTGCCTCTTGTTCTCTTTTTTGAGGTGAGTTTTTCCATCTTGTCATTTGTGCAGAAAGTAAAAGCTTTTGTAGCTGTAATCATCGAGACAATATGGCATGGTACTCACACAAAAACAGACACAGAGCTCCATGAGACAGAACAGAGACCCCAGAAATGGACCCTCTACTCTATAGGGTCAACTGATCTTCGACAAAGCAAGAAGGAATATCCAGTGGAGAAAGGACAGTCTCTTCAGCAAATGGTGCTGGGAAAATTGGACAGCCACATGCAGAAGAATGAAACTGGACCATTCCCTTACACCATGCACAAAAATAGACTCAAAATGGATCAAAGACCTCAGTGTGAGACAGGACTCCATCAATAACCTAGAGGAGAACAGACAGCAACCTCTCTGACCCTGGCTGCAGCAACTTCTTGCTAGACATAACTCCAAGGCAAGAGAAAGGCAAAAATGAACTATTGGAAATATCAAAATGAAGTTTTTGCACAGCAAACAGTCAACAAAACCAAAAGACAACCAACAGAATGGAAGAAGATATTTACAAACGACATATCAGATAAAGGGTTAGTATCCAAAAATCTATGAAAAACTTAATCAAACTCAACACCCAAAGAATACTCCAGTCAAGAAATGGGCAGAAGACATGAACAGAATCTCTCCAAAGACATACAAATGGCCAAAAGACACATGGACAAATGTTCACTGTCACTCATCATCAGGGAAATATAAATCAAAACCTCAATGAGATACCACCTCACACCTGTCAGGAAACGACAGATGTTGGTGAGGATGCAGAGAAGGGGAAACCCTCCTACACTACTGGTGTGAATGCAAGCAGGTGCCTTCACTCTGGAGAACAGTATGGAGGTTCCTCAAAAAGTTGAAAATAGAGCTACCCTACAACCCAGCAATTGCACTACTGGGTATTTACCCCAAAAATATAAATGTAGTAATCAAAAAAATTTTTTTTTTAAAATATAATATATATATATATATATATAGAGAGAGAGAGAGAGAGAGAGAGATCAGAAGGGGAACATGCACCCCAGTGTTTATAGCAGCAATGTCCACAATAGTCAAACTATGGAAAGAGCCCTGATGTCCACTGACAGATGAATGGGAGAAGATGTGGGATACACACACACACACACACACACACACTTGAATATTATGCAGCCATGAAATGAAATCTTGCCACTTGCAACAATGTGGATGGAACCAGAGGGTTATGCTAAATGAAATAAGTTAATCAGAGAAAGAATTATCATATGATTCCAGTCATATGTGGAATTTAAGAAACAAAACAGAGGAACACGGAGAGAGGAAAAATAAAACAAGATAAAATCAGAGAGGGAGACAAACTGTAAGAAACTCTTAACCACAGGAAATAAACTGAGGGTTGCTGGAGGGGAAGAGGGTGGGGGATGGGGAAGTGGGGGATGGGCACTAAGGAGGACCCATGCTGTAATGAGCACTGGGCATTACTCAAGACTGATAAATCACTGGCCTCTATCTCTGAAACTAATGATACACTATATATTAACTGAATTTAAATTAAAAAATTTTTTTAAATAAAAAAATAAATACGGATAAGAAAGGGACAGGCGAGGAGGAGCTAGTTCAAGGAAAGCGAGAAGGCATAAACAGTGAGTGAGACAAGGTCCCTAAGAAGGCGGGAAGAGAGAAGGGCTGGGTGCTTCTCCCTGTGACATTAGTACACCCAGGTAATGTAATGGCAATAGCAACAACAAAATGAATTTTAACCCAAGTCCTCTGACCCCAAAAATCATATAGCAGAATCTATACAAAACACAACTTCAGTAAGGCTTAAGGGTAATGTCTAGTTAGGTCTTAAACACTCATGCATAGAAATATTTACTGAGCACCTATTAAGCACCACAATCCTTGGTACAGGACGCTAACGCCAGGGATTCTCCAGCCTGAGGAACATAAGCCACTGGCCAGTGAGCAGCCCCTGCTGCCCAGATCACAGACTCAGGGCAAGTGCTCAGGCCTAACCCAACTTGTCAGCACATCCAGGGGCAGTCATCTACATGATTCCAACACTTAATGGCCAGTTGAAGAGAGACTTGGAAATCACCGCTACTCTCACGTTCTGAAATGGGTCAGAAAATGAAAAAAAAAAAAAAAAAAAAACCCTTAAGAAAATGCAGAATTTTTAAGTATGATAAATACATGTCCTCCCCCCCTCTACTTTGAACATGGGCTGCATTTAGTGACTTGTTTCCAAAGAGCAAAGAAGAGGACATGTCCCTCCTTACCCTGCTTATACCTCACCAGGGGTGGCAGGCAATGAGCAAAGAAACAAACCAAACACCTAGACAACGTGTACACACACACACACACGCACACACGAAAAAGAAAGGGGCAGTAACGTTATGGGGGAGAAGCCTGGCAAACACTTCCTTGGCTGGAAGATCAGCTGGAAGGCCAGCATCACCAGGGATGAGCCATGCTGGCGGTCACGGAGTGACAATATAGGACGTCACCTCTGTGGGCTTCCTCCGCAAACACACAGCCCAAGTCCTCTCTTGAAAATAACAGCAGAAAAATTCTCACAGCCGGGCATCCTACAAATATCTGACTAGTACTCCTAAAAACTGCAAGGTCCTCAAAAATAAGAAACATCTGAGAAACCGTGAACCCAGAGGAGCCTAAGGAGACATGACAACCCAAAGCAATATGGGATCCCAGGACAGAAAGAAGAAATTAGGGAAAAACCAGTAAAATGTAAGTAAATACAAATTCAGTTATAGTAATATAACAATTTCATTCTGATGCGTTTTTTTTAAATGCTACAAACTAAACGTGAACTATAGAATCTAGGTGATGGATATTAAAAATTCTTTTAACTCTCTTGGTTTTTGAAGTACGTCATTTAAAAAGTTGGAAAAACAAGACGTGCTACATTTTAACGGCCATCACTGGCCTCCCTCCAACATAATCAGATTTGACAAAGTGTGTCTTCTTATGCTAGGTGGGACCTAGTTAGCCAACTCAACTAGAATCACAACTACTGTGTATGTCCACATCACAAATGTTTGTCGTGAAAGTCAAAGTCTTATACAGAGCAATCTGGCCCCACCCATCAAAATTACAGATGCACGAACCATCTGATCTAGCAATTCCACCTCCGGGAACTTATTTTCTAAGAAGGACTCACCTACACTGGGATCTTCAACAGGGCAGCTTACTCCCCAGGGATGGCCTGAAAACATTTTTGGTTGTCATAACGGGGGGGCGGCTACCCACCACACAAAAGGGCCCAAAATGTCACGAGGGCTCCTGAGGCTGGGAGAGCCTGGCCTCTGAGAGACACTGTCACCCATGCAGGCTGTTCTCCTGCAGCGCTGTCTTTAGTAGAGAAGCCCGGAGGGGCCGGGGTGGCCCAGTTGGGTGGGGGCAGACTCGGTATCAGCGCAGGTCGGGGGTCTCTGGGCCCTGGGATGGAGCCCTGCATCCAGCTCTGCCCACAGAGGAGTCTGCTCCCTCTCCCATGCCCCTGCCTCCCTCCAAATAAATCAATAAATCAATCTTAAAAAAAAAAAAAGAAAAAAAAAGCCCCGACACACTGGAGATCAGTGAGATACAGAATGGCATGTGCACTTGAAAGAACAGAATATAGCTCTACTGTATTCTCTTAGAGGACGAAGAAACTACATACTGACCAGAAAAGACATGGAAAGGTGAGTGAGAACCCGAGGTGCGTGTGGAAGGAACCCCGCCCTGTCACGGGAAACCGAGCGTCCGCATCAGCTCGCGCGCACACGCCAACTCTGGGACACGTGCTAAGGAATCCCTAACAGTGGTTTCCTCTCGTGTCCAGGGAAGATGGGCAGAGGACAGGAGCAGGAAGGAGACAGTTTACACCTGCTCATACTTTTTCATTTTCAAATCCCGTGAATGTATTTCCCATGTGAAAATAACCTGGACCCAAGCGCAGTTGTTTGTAAGAACACATTACCAGAGTTCTTCACTGCAACAACACGTGCCTCCTTCAGTCCCCAGCGGTGAGGTTTATATCAAAAGAGGCAGTTTAGGGGCGCCTGGGTGGCTCGGTCAGTTGAGGGCTGCCTTCGGCCCAGGTCAGGACCCCGGGGTCCTGCTGCCGTCCAGCTCAGCAGGGAGCCTGCTCCTCCCTCTCCCTCTGTAGCGCCCCCTCCCCTCGTGTTGTCTCTCTCAAATAATCTTTTAAAGAAATAAAAGCAGTTTAACCAAAATAAAATTTGAAATAAAATTACCTCCCCCCAACTAATCTACAGCTCTGCAGATGACCAAGATCTGACATTTTTCATCCACAAAGCAGAAAGCCAGCCCAGTCATTTTCACCAGAACATACACTGTGAGTCTACAAGAAAGGTGGAAGGTTCCTTCCACTCCCCGCTCCGGTCCCTCCCGCCCCCGCCCACCACCGCCCAGCGTGGACTTCAAGCTCCGCTGCCATCTTAACAGCCACAGCTGGTGAACCAGGTCCAACCAAACCCAAAGCTGCATTCACTATACAAGAAACAACGTCCTCCAACACACCCTGCCATGATGAACGTGCCCCAAATCATCGAGATAATACTCTTCAATGGAATGGGGCTTTCCTTCTACTTCAAAAACATATGCGGGGTTCATCTTGTTTTGAACAGGAACAGCAAAGTAATCAGCAAACTCTTTACAATTGATGGTGGCCGACATCAGGATTACCTACGGAATAAGAGACACTGTTAAATAAAGTCATCATCATAATAACCAACATGAAATACTGTTAAAATGCCAAGCTTGGGGACGCCTGGGGGGCTCAGTTGGTTGGGCAGCTGCCTTTGGCTCAGGTCATGCTCCAGGGGTCCTGGGATCGAGTCCCACTTCGGGCTCCTTGCTCAGCGGGGAGCCTGCTTCTCCCTTTGCCTCTGCCTGCCTCTCTGCCTGCTTGTGCTCTCTCTCTGACAAACAAATAAATAAAATCTTTAACAAAAAAAAAAAAAAGCCAAGCTTGTCTGCTTTAATAATTCTCAACACTTCAACAGAATACATTTATTTAATCTCTAGTGTAATACTAATTATTGCAGTTTGAAAAATACTTGGAGATACCACCTTTTATCATTTATCATCTCAAATAATTTTATCAAGTGAGAAAGTACATGTCCGATAAATTACAACCATGTATCTAAAATGGAACTTTGTAACAGAAAACAAAAGTAAAGCAGAGGGCGACACAAAGTCAGAAGACCTCAGTTCAAAGCCAAGAGGATGCCAGACCTGAGCAGAAGGCAGAGGTTGGCACCCACCTCGGGGGCTGGTCTGGCCAGGAAGCCAGTACGAGATGACGCCTTTAAGAAACTCAGCCGGAAAAGCCAGGAGCAGCCCCCACAGGACACATGTGCCCTAGAGAAGGCAGTGGCTCAGTGAAGGACAGCCACCAGCCTCAGAGGCGCTCACCGGGTCAACACTGCGCTGCCCGGGGCTGCCTACCCGCTCGGTCCTGGCAAGCAGGGTCTCTACCGTGTACGTCTCAGCAGGAAAGTAACAGCCTCACACAGGCATTAGCAGCAGTCAGGGGGTATACACGCTGTGCCTATTTCTCCTTCGACATTAGATCGAAAGGGCAAAAAGCATCCCCACCAGAATTCACCTCAGGATGAGATGCCCGGTATAGGAAGGCAGGCTCAGAGGAGCCACCTGGGTGTACGAGCGGCCCCCAAGGGTGCTCCCAGTCACAGACGACCTCTCCCTGTCTTCCGATGCACAGTGAGGCCAATGACGTGAAGGCCCTTGTACTGCTGAGGTGCCATGAGGACATCAGGCAAAATCGGACTGCTCGGGGCACCTGAGAACCCACGCTGCCGCCGGCCTCCCCTCCAGAGAGCTGGGCAGCCTGCCCAAGACACCTGCCTGTCCAGGGTGGGGCTGGGCTGAGCGTGGTCAGCAGCCACAGGGACGACACAGAGCCAGGAACCTGACGGGTCTGGGCGGCAGAAGGGGAGACGCTCGGGCCCATCTGCCCACACTCCTGAATCTACGTCTCTGACAGCAGCTCTTTTTGTAAAAAGTAATAAAAAATCTTTGAACATTTCAAAAAACTTAGTACAATGCAATCTAGAACTTGACTTCTAAATTCTTGGCCCAGAAAATATTCGGCTTCATACGTTCCTTAATAAATCAAGAAAGTACAGAAACCAACCAATGGTTTCGTACGGTTTACATGACAGGTACCGAACGCCTGACCACCGTTTTCAGCAGTGTGGCAGACTTTTCAAACTCCACTAGTACTCTGAGTTCTCTTTCCTATCGACCGCTGAGAAAGTGTAAGTAGTACCTACAAGTAGAAAAGTTTTCAAATGACAACCAGGAAAGGCCCCTATTTGTTGAATAATCTTTAATGTTACCCTTCAAGAGTCCAAAAAGGAAGAAAACAACCAAATTTCGGCCTTCTGTTTACAATCACCTTGAGCAACGAGACCACCTCCTGCACTTGTCAGGGCCCACCCCGGGGGCGGGGCCAGAGGCCGACGGCCCACCCCGGGGGCGGGGCCAGAGGCCGACGGCCCACCCCGGGGCGGGGCCAGGAGAAGGACCGCCTCCCGGCGCGGGACCGCGGACACACGGCAAGACGAGAGCAAGTTGCTCTCCCGCAGCCGCAGCCACAAACCCCGTCCCCGCCCACCGCGGCTGCCCTTCGGAGCGCGGCCCGCGGACAGGGACGGCCCGTGTCCAGGACGCAGAACTACCGTAAGGCCCCGGTGTTTAGGGGCAACGCTCACCACCCCCACGACTCTCGGGCAGCTCCGGACCAAGTCTCGGCGACGCCGGCCCGTAGCCGCTCCTGCGCTCTCGCGGCACGTGCAGCCTCGCACCTCCACCCCGCGGTCACCCCCAGCCAGGGGCAGAGCTCCAACGCCCAGCACTGCATCGCAGTCAACAACCATTACATCGGCTTCCTCCTGGAGCAAACTGCAGAGTTTAATGCAACACAACAGC